>PVKP010025166.1:0-34067 GCA_004027715.1 Plecturocebus donacophilus | reverse complement strand
GTACCCAAAAGTGCTTTTGAATTATATAACTTCTTTTCCTTGAATTTTCTAAGGACATCCTAAAGGAGATGTCATTATGTATTTTGCAGTCTTTCTGAGTGCTGTGGCTCCAGATAAGAAGCTCTAATACTTTGCAAGCCAGGAAAAGTTCGGAGGGTAACAGTACTGAGGTGTTAGGGATGCACGCTGGCATTCACCAGAGTCATTGGTGCTGTTCTCCAGATATTTTCAGCTCATTTTCTATGGATGCACTCTGACGGTTCCAGCCCACCCAATTAAATATTTGCATGCCCACATGACTTTTTTTTTTGTTTTTTTGCCAATGAAGGTGAGAAAAAAATAACGTGACTTTTTCAGGAGAAATCTCCAGGAAACAGAGTTCTATTGATCATGCTTTTTCCCTTTTCTATAGCAATGGAGATCTTACTGATGGTACCTCCTTCAGCCTGGATTCCTGTGTTAGGATGTTATAGCACAGACCTACATTTCACCTGACCCATTACAAGATGTAAATAAACGAGGAAGGAGATTTTTGAGCCACTGAAGTTTGGAGGTTGTCTGACACAATGGTTTAACGTGGCCCCTAATGACTGATGCAGGGCTGAAGAATGAATCAGAGCTGGATCTGGACAAGACATGTGAGGAGCACTCCAGGCTGAGAAGAATTCAAGTCTTGTCTCAAAGATAACAGTGAGCACGCCATTTTACTGGGGTGGGTGTGGGATAAATAAGGTATGTCAGGGGAGAATAATGAGAAAGTCAACTCAGACAGTGCTAATTCGGACTGTGGAGATTCAAATGCCCTGCTTAGCATTTGATAATGTGATGGTTGAGCAAGCTAACTAAGAACCCTAAATGAAGGCTTGGGATAAAAATTTGACGGTGTCTAATATCCCCATTTTTCATCCTAGAACAGGCAGAGTCTTTGATCCCATTCTAGGGAGACTTCCGAAAGAAAAAAGACTTGCAATTCTCCAACAGCCCACATTGAGAGACTTTCCTGCACTCCTGACCTGTGGCTAGCACTCCTCACCTTTCATTCTGTCCTCAGTGTTCTGGGGAAACACCTTTAACTCTCTATGACTTACAGGTTATCAAGTGGCCCTTCTAATTCCCTCCAGAAGTGGAAAAGACGAAAGCTGAGGGAGTCTGAGCTCACAGCAGTGAGCGGGCATGTGTGCTCAGCAGCCACGTGGCTCACCTGCGAGGAGCTTACTGCATACGCTGTTCTACAACATTGCTAAACACAAGGGGAGAATCTCCCGACTCAGAGGTTTAATTGCTCACCTACTTCTTTTTCTGCCCTCTTGGGCTCCTAAAATGAAAAGAACCCTGGGGTGATAAAATAAGTCAAAGGGTTGCCAACAGCATCACAGCAAAATAACGATTCCTGAAAACTCCCTGGCCTTAGATGACAGCCTTGACTGGGTCACTCTGAATGTGCTGATGGTGGACATGGGAGAGCGAAGGTGGTTAAAACGTTCATGTTAAAGGACTTCCACCCAGACTGCAAGAAAAGAGGGAGGAATGGAGATGGCAGCATGAGCCCCGACAGTAAAAGCAGATGTTTTGAGATCAGTTATATTTATTCCGACAAAAATCAGAGACGGAAACCAAAGTT
Organism: Plecturocebus donacophilus; assembly: GCA_004027715.1. Taxonomy (NCBI): domain Eukaryota; kingdom Metazoa; phylum Chordata; class Mammalia; order Primates; family Pitheciidae; genus Plecturocebus; species Plecturocebus donacophilus. Next base: position 32,446 of record PVKP010025166.1, on the reverse strand, counting down.
TAGCCTGAGGCTACAATTAATTGTGCAATAAGCCAGAGACACACACGGCGTAGACAGATTTAAACATTTCTCCCTTATATTAATACAAACACTAAAATTACAAATAAATTGATTCCAAATAAAACAAGTATCTAAAAAATTTAATGACTAAACCCTGGGGTCTATAGTAGCATTTAAAGGAGATCTCACAAACAGGTTTGGGTTTCGAAGGTTAGAACTGATGGTCTAAAGAATTCATTGTTTTCTAGAGAGAGAAAGAGGAATTTCTTGGGTTCCTTCAGGAATGCGTCTGACTTTGCTTCATCTTTGTATGTTTGAACTGTGCATGTGGCAGAAGAAAACATGAAGATTTAACAGATTTAAGGTGTGAAAAGTCACTGCGTTCTCTAAGAAGCCTGGATTCTTCTGCTGGAAAAATAAGTTTGTTGAGAAAAAATGAGTTGCAGGAGGTTGTTATTGAAGTGAAGCAGGATTGTTTTTACTGTTACTACCCCACAACTTACCCACTCTGTAGTGTGGAAACAAATTGTCCATGCACAAGGTGCTCTTACTGGTCCTGGAATGCAGTGGAAATAGAACAGATTAGCTTTTCTCCCTCAGAACACAACCACTAAAAACGTCCTACCTCAGATGAGATATTGCCTAGTTATTTTCAAAAGACAGTGAAAAATGATGGATATAAGTGTTTGCTACCAAATCAATAGATGCTAGAAACAGAAGCCTCTGGGTCACAGCTGTATTACCGCTACCTGTGTCCCTTGTCACTGAGATTTTTTTAAAAGGCCAATAAAATCATTCATGGCATGGGACAGGGGAGGTTGAAGGATAAAAAGCCAAGCATAAAAGGGTTTCGGCATTCCAGCCCATAAGGAGGTGGCTTCACGCATTGCCTGTCGCTGTGTGCAGGGCGAAGGCTCTCCTCCCGTCCCGACATCCTCATGCTCTCCCTCTGCCTGTCGAGGACTCTGTCCCATCTCTCATGACAAATCCTTTCCTCATTCTTCATGATGCAGCTCCTGTGCTCCTTCCTTAAGGATGTCTAGCTGGCTCCTTTTGGGTGACATGTTCCTTCTGCGTCTCCCAGAGCCATCCTGTGTCTGTCGGCTACTGCATTTCTTTGCGTGTCTGTTTCATGTATCACCAACTCTGCAGAAGCCGGAACGAGTCATTGCATGCAGGTGAGGCTGCACATGACAACTTCAGCTCCCACTGGCATTGTCCCCGCTAACCCCGCTAACTTCAGCTCCCACCGGCATTGTCCCTCGGCATTGTCTAAAGGCTTAGACATTTGTCCAGTATGCTCAGGGTTGTGGGGTGGTATCAGTAACCAGCTGTGAACATCCCCTCTTACATCAGACACCAAATCTGTAGACCTATGCCATTCATAAGTATTTGGAGTTAAAATTAGCATAAGGGTTTTCCTTAAAATAAGAACAAATAGCTTGAGTAGGCTTTCGCAATGTATGATGTTTCCTCTGGTTCGTTTCTGTGTTCAGTATCCACACATGACTCTAAACACGAGCCTGCTCTTTTTTTTTTTTTTTTTTTGAGCCTGCTCTTGGTAGCTGTGTGACCCTGGGGAAGTCAATCTCCCTCAGCTAAATTTTGTCATGTGAGTACTGAGAAGAGAGTTTTGATTTGTATTTACCGAATAACAACAACAAAAACGCATTTGGCTTTCTGGAACCTGGTATGTAGTAGATCCTCATGAAATACTAGCTCTGTTGATAGCACTAGAATGAAAGTAGCTTTCAAAGTCAACAACATCATGCAGTGAAGGACGTGGATGAGAAGCTGCTGCAGCAGCCTGGAGCTCCTGGAGCCTCGTTTTGTCCAGGATTTAGCAGGAATGTACTACTCTTTTTTTTTTTCTTTTTTTTTTTTTGAGATGGAGTCTCAATCTGTGGCCAGGCTGGAGCACAGTGGCGCAATCTCAGCTCACTGCAACCTCCACCTCCTGGGTTCAAGCGATTCTCCTGCCTCAGCCTCGAGTAGCTGGGACGACAGGTGCCCGCCACCATGCCTGGCTAATTTTTTACTTTTAGTAGAGATGGGATTTCACCATGTTGGCCAAGATGGTCTCGATCTCTTGACCTCGTGATCTGCCCGCCTCGGCTCCCAAAGTGCTGGGATTACAGGCGTGAGCACCGCGCCGGCTGAATGCACTACCTTTTTATGAGGAGAGAGTGCCCACAGAAACCAAGGCCGTTCTTTGAAGACAGACATGTTTTAATGGCCTTTACAGTATGGAATATTATAATAATTATTAATAATGTAAAATTATTTGCATTATTATGTTATGGCTTCTGTACAGACCTTCACACCTAAGTGTTCTGAAGCTGGTGGTCTGGGAGTGGCGTCAGGTGGTGACTGACGCACTGTGATCTGGGGTAGAACAACACACGCCCCTGCAGTTTGCTGAATGTAAGTGCATCGCCACCTTTTTTCCAAAGTGTGTTTTCCTATCCTCTAGAGCTCTGCCCACTTAAGCTATGGTTTTGCTGTAATACAGAATTACACTATTTATTAGAATTTTACTTTGGAGAATACTGGTTCACACGGTTCATTTTCAAGTTTTCTTATACTATCAGGCCCATAGCTAATGCCAATGGCTCCAAGGATGAGAAGGTAAAAAGGCCTTTTTGGGGAGGGGGGCAAGAGAAAAAAAATTTTCAAACTTTACTGTCTCATGCTATTCACTGGAAAATTAGAAGGGAACACACCTCCTTCCAGCCCAGTAACAACTAATAAATAACCAAGATCTGCAGGTGCCTTTGCCTTGGATTTGTGAGCCTGGAGTTGCTGGCGGGCACTGGACAGCAGGCAGAAGAGCTGGTCCCATGTCTCCTGCTTTCCCCATTCCGTGGGGGAACACAGACACACTGAAAAACCTGGGTCCTGGCCTGGCACTGGCTGGTAGCTCTTCGATGTCAGGCTCACAGTGGATTTCAACTGAGTTGAAAAGAGAGTATGGGCCACCCAGCCCCACTTACTGATTCACAAAGAATGAAAATGGGGCTCTATGCCAGACATGAGAGTCCACATTATGAGGCTGTGCAAGCTCACCACACTTGATTCGCTCAGCACCCACTTACTGAGTGCCGAGTGTCTCCAGCATGAGGGGGCTCTAGTTCCCGGGGTCCCACTCTCCACAGAGGACAGCAGCACCTCGAGGGACAGAGGTGCAGAGAGCAATGTGGGGGCCCTTCTACGGAGAGGTGGCTAGGGAGGGTCCTTAGAGGAAGTGACACCTGAGCTCTTCTCTGAAAGGTAAAGCTGAATTCCTTGAAGCTTAGGGTGAAGGGGTGCCTGGGGAAGTGGAGCCTGTGAGCCAAAAGCCTGAGCATAATGACTTGTCCAGAGAAGTGTAACAAGTTCCATGTTGTTTCTATGCCAAATCTGAACAGGAGTCACCAAAGGAAATCCGGAGCCCTGGAGCCGGGGCCTTGAGTTTCACTCACTGGGGATGGGAATGTTCACGGGGAATTTTGGGGGGCAAGACATGAAAGTGTTTCCTCTTAGCTCCAATTGTCTCTTTCTGTCCCTCTCTGTCCCTTATCTTTAATTTTTGTATTATCATAAGAAAACACGGATGTCTCAGACACAGGGATTAGCAGCCTGCCTGTTTCTGGATGACTTCAGGGGAGCACTTTGGCCTCTGTGAGCTTACGTACGATAATTCACGAATCCTGCAAAAAAAGTCATGACAGCAGAGGTGAGGAAATCTAGTATTTCTTCTTATACGTTGATTTTTTGATTGACATGTGTAGTCTCCATCTTCTGAAGTCACCAGTTGCAAGAGGACGGTAAAGGGCCTCCGTTTCTGCGGTTTGTGGCTCCGTCAGTCAGTGGGTTTAGGCTGATGATGCTCTTCTCCCGCCTGGGCCCCACTGGCCGTTCCGTACAGTGCCAGTGCGGGGTCACAGACCCCTCGCAGGACCTCCTGGGCTGTCAGGTGTCGTCTAGGTGAAGGCTTGCTCTCAGCTTTGTGGCTTCCTCCAGGTAACACTTGGTGTTCTGACCTGACTCGGGTGTTTGTGTGACGCGCACGTGAGTGTGCTCCCTACGGCAGCGCTGAGGAAGGACTCCCGTCGCAGACGCCGAAAGGCAAGTGCAGGGTGCTTTTCTCCAACATCTCCAGTTTTGCATTATTTTTACCCATCAGCCCGTTTGAAAAAGAAAAAAAAAGCCTCCTGTTAGAATTAAATCCCCTCTGGAGATAATGGGTATTTTTTTTTAATCTTTTTTTTTCTTTATAGTCACCTTTGGTCCCACTGCCTGCCAGGATCCACCAGAGGTCAGAGGCCCCTGTGTGTTTGTGTGGCACTTGCTGAGGGTAATAAAAACGGACAGCCTGCCCTCCCGAGCCACCCCAGTGCCGGGGCCAGCGGCCCAAGCAGGAAAAGCTCGGTTTCTGTGTCTGTGTCGCTTACACACAATGGCATGCGACACTTTTCTCAGCTAAAGAGACCAAAACATATCTTCACTACTTTTTGAATTTGCCATGTTATCTAATTTTTTAATTTAACTGAATGAATAAACTCCCTATGCATCTTAACATAGGCATGGAAAATTCACAAACATTTCAAATCCAGATATTTTGCCAAAAGATAATTTATTCGATTTGTGAATTTCAATTTTTTCTCCCTTTTAGTGATTTTAATGTAATGAAACTGAGAAGTCTGTGCCTCTCAAAGACTTTTGAAGAGTATGGGATTTCTCCATTTTAAAAAAACAAATGGCAAAATATCTTCCACTGTACATAGAAGTTACTTGGCTGAGGGCAATAAACAGAAGATCGTAAAAAGACCTTTATCCCATGATGTTCTGCCAAAGGCTGCAGTGAATTACACGCTTCGTCATGGCTTCGCACACCACGTGCTGGACGCCGGCAGTCGTGCAGGCCCGGCGCTCCCACTCTAGAAAAAAACACCATGAGAAAGAGCTCAGTCGGGTTCACACAGCGCGACCTCCAGCAAGACCTGGAAAATGCTGTTCCAGGAAACACCGGCGTCCGCATTCTCGCGGCGCGCAGCCCTGGCATCCGGTTCCCGTGAGGACCGGCCTGGGCGGACTTCCGGCGGAAGCTGCTGCCGAGGAGACGGTGCGCCTGCAGAAGGCCCACGCCGCGCCCACGCCGCTCCCACGCCGCGCCCACCCGGCTCCCACGCCGCGCCCACGCGCAGGGGCCGGGGATTTCGGGCTCCACCCGCCGTCCCGCGGGGGAGCTGCGGAGATTCGCCCCAGCTGGGCGGACTCTGCTGTGTCCCGTCAGGAGGCTCCTCAGCTTACCTCGGTTTCCCTTTTCAAACTCTGCGGGGTTTCCTCTCCAGGGGACTGCGTCTCACCCGAGAAGAAAACATTTTCCGACGGGGCCTGTCTCGGCAGCTGGTCGAGGAAGGTCTCTCTGGAGCGAGGTCCGGCCGAGCAACTCCAGGCGGAGCTCACTCCGTGCGCTGGGTCTGCCGAGTCCTCCCGTCCTCAGGCTGACTGGAAATCCATCCCTGCCCTAGCAAAGTCCTGCACCTGGGCCCATAAAATGGCAAAGGCCACATTTAAGATGGGTGATGATATTGACTATGAGGAAAAGAAAATCCCGAGGTAGACACTTGTTAGGAAGCAGTTATGCGTGACTTCTTAGAACACTCGGGTGTTTCTAATCGTCTCTGATTATTTTCTGTTTAACGGGCTGGCTAAGAGCCAGAGAGAAAGCTGGCTGGGACCCGCGAGGCGCGAGGCGACCTGAGTCCAACATGTCCACGTAAACGATGATGCGAGGTGGGCTGGGGGCAGGAGTGGCCGGAAATTCTCACAATCTCAGCTTCTAACTTCTGTAAAGTATCATTTCACCTATGACTTCTTTAACAAATAACTTTTTTTCTAATTATAAAAGTGTATGCTATCTTGGGAGGGTATTTGGTAAATATGAGTTATAAAAGAGAAAAATTATTCATAATTTTATCACTCAAATTTTGATAATTATATTCCTGCTGTTTTTTTTCTTTTGAAGATGTGAAGCAACTTATCCGCCACCCTCAGATGGGGCAGCAGGAGTGCCTTAAGCACTGGGTCGTTACCGCCCCCGGGAGCTGCCTGGGCCGGCCCCTCGGTGCTGGCTGTGGGGTGTTCCCCATCCAAGCTCCCCGGGTCTCCACAGGGAGTGTCCAGGGACCCTGAATCTCCAGGGCCGCTGCTGCAGGAGCTCGGGTTCGAGGTTCCCCGTGGCCAGAAGAGCCCGGGTCTCAGGGCTGGCGCGCCTGTGCGCCCAGACACATCACTGCGCTCCTCCTGCGCGGCTGCAGCCAGGGCTGGGTGATGGCGGTGGCCAGTGCGTGTCCTTAGATCAGAGAGGTCTTCCGTTCGGACAGCACCAGGGCCTCCTTCACGTTCACCAGTACCCCAGTGGGTGGAGGCGCCCCAGGGCTCGGAGCCAGAACAAAAGGAGGAGGGCGGTGACCCCCAGGCTTGGACTCAGCACGGCAGCAACTACAATAACCCCATAGGCACCTGGTCCTCCAGAGGAGGACGTTGCACTCCCAAGAGAGGTGACACTCTCCAGGGTCACGGGGGCCCCAAGGTGGTGGCATTCCCTTCCAGGAGGGTCTCCCCGGTTCCACAGCTGAGCTCGTCACTGGAGTTGGAGCAGTCTGGGTGGCCGTCGCAGAGCCACGTGGGTGGAATGCACGCACCGCTCAGCGTGCAACGAGCTCTTCTGCTGGGCAGGCTGGGCGGCTGCAATGGCGCAGATTCTCGTCGGTTTCCCCGGAGCAGTCACTGACGCCAGTGCAGGAGCAGGGAAACCAGGGGGCAGTGGGCATTGCCTGTTCTGGTAAACGGCTCCATCGCTGGGGCACAGGGTCACTCAGGTCCCAAGTGCCCACCCAACAAGGCCCAGGTACTCCCCGCACCCCAGCCCCCTGCAAGCCCCTCCAAGAACAGCTGAGCGCGAAAGTTACTCGGTGAACTCATATTTGTTGATTATAAATTACTCCCACACTGTTTTCTTAGTTTAACATGTTCAGAAATCTGTTTTTAAAAGGTACAATTATGAAATTAAAGGTTATTAAAGGGGAACGTTTTCATTATCTCTGAAATTTAACCCCCCAAATCCAGATTATAAAGCAAGGAAATTTCTTATGGCCCAACACTTGTCATCAATACTTTTTCAATGCTCGTGGGCAGGGGAGGGCAGTGAAACTGAAGGAATCAGAGCTCCGATGGGCGCACACTGCCTTCCCGACAGATGCATTTCTTCTCCGGCCTGCCTTCCTCACTGGGGCTGCTCCTTCCTTTTCCGCACATTTGAACTGCTCCCCTGCGGGCCATCCTCATTTGATGTACTTCCTAGTCTGAATTCCATGGCACCTGCATTTAAGAGGAGAGGGGAAGCACTTTGGGCCTGGATAAAGTTAATCTTCTGCGATATGCGCCTCTTTCCTCTAGAGTGCATGGTCTCTGCTGTCCCTGGCTGTGCAGTTTATTTCCACTCATGTGTTACTGACTGTTCAGGTGGCAGATGGCCCATGACCTTTATCATATTTAAGGGAAAAAATTAAAAGCTGTGGGTTTTTTAGACTTATATTTTAGGTTTCGGGGTACATGGGAGGGTTTGTTATATAGGTAAATATGCGTCACAAGGGTTCCTTGTACATATTATTTCATCATCCAGGTATTAAGCCCAGTACCCAATAGTTACCTTTTCTGCGTCTCTCCCTCCTCCCACCCTCCCACCTCAAGTAGACCCCATTGTCTGTCGTTTCCTTCTTTGCATTCACAAGTTCGTATCACTTAGCTCCCACTTAGAAGTGAGAACGTGTGGTATTTGGTTTTCTGCTACAGCGTTAGTTTGCTAAGGATAATCCCCTTCAGCTTCATCCATATTAATGCAAAAGACATATTCTCGCTCTTTTATGGCTGCACAGTATTCCATGGTATATATATGTACCACATTTTCTTTATCCAGTATGTGATTGACGGGAATTTGGGTTGATTCTATGTCTTTGCTATTGTGATTACCGCTGCAGTGGACATTTGCATGTATGTATCTTCATGGTAGAATGGTTTCTGTTCATCTGGGTATACACCCAGTCATGGGATGGCTGGGTCAAATGGCAGTTCTGCTTTTAGCTCTTTGTGGAATCGCCACACTGCTTTCCACCACGGTTGAACCAACTTACAGTCCACCAGCAGGGTGTAAGTGCTCACTTTTCTCTGTAAGCTTGCCAGCATCTGTTATTTTCTGACTTTTTAATAGTAGCCTTTCCGATTGGTGTGAGATGGTGTCTGATGGTGGTTTTGATTAGCATTTCTCTAGTGATCAGTGATAGAGCTTTTTTCATATGCTTGTTTGCCACGTTTGTCTCCTTTTGAGAAGCGTCTCTTCATGTCCTTGGACCACTTTTTAATGGGGTTGTTTTTCTCTTGTAAATAAGGAACTTGTTTAAGTTCCTTGTAGATGCTGGACATTAGACCTTTGTCAGATGCATAGTTTGTAAATATTTTCTCCCATTCTGTAAGTTGCCTGTTTCTTTTGTTGATAGTTTCTTTTGCTGTACAGAAGCTCTTTAGTTTAATTAGATACCATTTGTCCACTTCTGCTTTTGTTGTGATTGCTTTTGGTGTCTTTGCCATGAAATCTTTGCCTGTTCATAGCCAGGATGGTATTGCCTAGGTTGTCTTCCAGAGTTTTTATATTTTTGGGTTTTACACTTAAGTCTTTAATCCGTCCCGAGTCGATTTTTGTGTGTGCTGTGAGAAAGAGGTCCAGCCTCAGTCTTCAGCACATGGCGACCCAGTGATCCCATCACCGTTTATCCCATAGGGAGTCTTTTCCCCATTGCTTGTTTTTGTCAGAAAAGCTGTGTTTCTAAGGCTTCACCCAACATACTTTTAACTTTTGAACACATCTCTCACCCAGTCAATAGGCTTCAGGAAATGGGACAGGATTCTGGGAAATACATACCTGACCCTGAGACAACACAGGTGAACACAGGCCAGCTGCTGTATAGTAAGTAAACAAAATGTGTGTCTTTCATTAAATAGTAAACAATGATAGACTGAGGATGTGAGCATGTTACCATCGCAGGTTGGAAGTACCTAACTATGGCTTAAATAGCAGAGCCTGAGATTTTAGCTCTGGAAGAGCCATGGGTTTTAATCCATGCTGGGAGAAGCTCAAGGTTACTCTGGAGAAACACGTAGTTTGGGGAGGCTGGAGGCTGAGGGGTGGGCTCCCATTCCCCAGCTCCTTCAATTAGTCTGATCTATTTTATAAATCAGTAACTGGAAAAAGATTCAAACAACTCAACCCAATTCCCTATTATTTGGTCAAATAATAGGAAACTTGCTGCAGCTGCAGCTGTGGGCTCCCACTCTTCACCTGCTCTCCTGCTCAGGTTGGGGCAACCAATGTCCTTCTCTTGCTGGGGAGAGAGTTTAGAGAGGGACCATTTTTTTATTATTAGGGTGTGGTTCAGTTGTAAACAGTGTAGTTTTAGAATTTGTGTTACTGTGATGGTGATGACCAACTGCAAAATGTTTCCCATTTGCCTTGCAATAACAAGAGCAAGTATTTTACGCAATTCAAGTTTTGGATCCTACTTATCTACTTTACTTTCTTAAGAATAGTGACATTTGACCAGAAAAGAGTTCTAATTTTGCATCAGAGTCAAAAGTGAAAATGAAAGGAACTGACCCATGAAGGAACAGGTGTGAGCTGTTTGCTTCATTCCTGCCTGTCGGGGCTGATGTTCAGCTCTGGCCTTGAATCCCACTTTCAGTGCAGTGTCTGCCTCAGCTAGGAAAGGCGTCCCCACGCAGCTCCTTCTGCTCACCGACTCTACTTGCTTCTCTTAATCCCCTGTAAGCACCGTTTTCTAGGTTGGGTGTGTTTTCCGTAATAAAAAAAGTATTGTTGCACAATTATTGAGGACTTATTGGATGCCATGCTAAGCATTTCATAGCCACGAGCTCATTGTACAAAATACCGTTTGTAACACTCCTATGAATTTACATTCCCATATGAATAGGCCTGAGGAAGTGGCGTGCTGGAGAGATTAAGTAATTAAATGACAGCATACAGTTAATTACCAAGGGGATCTGGGTTTGGGCCTGGATCTGTGATTTTAAACACCGATGTCTATAACCACAAGTGTTGCCATATCATTTGCATCAGGGTTTAGAATCCCTGCTAGCAGGCCTGGCAAGGTGCATTGTAACCAGATGAGCGGTAATTACCACATTTACTGAGTTGTGAGAACCACTGTAATGCCTCTCATAGACTGCAAGGCACGCCTGTGTTTGTCTGTGTCTCCAGCTTGAATTGCTTCACCACTGACTCTCAGCAAGGCTACACCACTCTCCTGCATGGATCACCTGTTCCTGGAATTCATTTCTCCCGTTTCTTAGGTTACCACTTCACTGTAGCTTCCTGACAAAAGGTAAAGCTTTGATGCTGTGCGTGTCTCAAAATGCCTGTGCTCTGTTCTCACATTGGGTTGATGACTTAGTTGGGTTTAAAATATACATATTTCTCTCAGAATGTGAAGGCCAAATTTCATTTTCTTATTATATCTAGTATATCAATGAAAAACTTAAGTGCCATTTTGGTTCTTGATTCTTTGTAATTTTTTTTTTTTTTACAGAGTCTCACTCTGTCACTGAGGCTGAGTGCAGTGGCACAATCTCAGCTCACTGCAACCCAACCTCCATCTCTTAGGTTCAAGCAATACTCCTGCCTCAACCTCCTGAGTAGCTGGGACTATAGGCACATGCCATCACACCCAGCTAATTTCTGAATTTTTAGTAGTGATGGAGTTTCACCATATTGGCCAGGCTGGTATTGAACTCCTGACCTTGTGATTCGCCCACCTTGGCCTCCCAGAGTGCTGGGATTACAGGCATGAGCCACCGTGCCTGGCCGGTGATCTTTTTTTATTTATAAGTTCTGGGGTACAAGTGCAGAATGTGCAGGTTTGTTACATAGGTATACATGTGCCACAGTGGTTTGCTGCAACCATCAACCCGTGATCTACATCAGGTATTTCTCCCAATGCTCTCCCTCCCCTAGCCTCTCACCCTCCAACAGGCCCTGGTGTGTGATGTTCCCCGCCCTGTGTCCATGTGTTCTCACTGTTCAACTCCCACTAATGAGTGAGAGCATGCAGTGTTTGGTTTTCTGTTCTTGTGTTAGTTTGCTGAGAATGATGGTTTCCAGCTTCATCCATGTCCCTGCAAAGGACATGAACTCATCCTTTTTTGTGGCTTTAAGTTCTTTGTAGATTCTGAATGTTTAGCTCTTTGTCAGATAGATAGCTTGCAAAATTTTTCTCCCACTCTGTAGGTGGCCTGGTCACTCTGATGATAGTTTCTTTTGCTTTGCAGAAGCTTTTTAGTTTAATTAGATCCCATTTGTCAACTTTGGCTTTTGTTGCCATTGCTTTTGGTGTTTTAGTTATGAAGTCTTTGCCCATGCCTATGTCCTGAATGGTATTGCCCAAGTTTTCTTCTAGGGTTTTTATGATTTTAGATCTTATGTTTAAGTCTTTAATCCATCTTGAGTTAATTTTTTTTATAAGCTGTAAGGAAGGGATCCAGTTTCAGTTTTCTGCATATAGCTAGCCAGTTTTCCCAACACCATTTATTAAATAGGGAGTCCTTTCCCCATTGCTTGTTTTTGTCAGGTTTGTCAAAAATCAGATGGTTGCAGGTGTGTGGTGTTATTTCTCAGGCCTCTGTTCTCTCCCATTGGTCTATATATCTGTTTTGGTACCAGTACCATGCTGTTTTGGTTACTGTAGCCTTGTAGTATAGTTTGAAGTCAAGTAGCATGATACCTCCAGCTTTGTTCTCTTTGCTTAGAATTGTGTTAGCTATGTGGGCTCTTTTTTTGGTTCCATATGAAATTTAAAGTAGTTTTTTCCAATTCTGTGAAGAACGTCAATGGTATCTTGATGGGGATAGCACTGAATCTATAAATTACTTTGGGCAATATGGCCATTTTCATAATATTGATTCCTCGTATCCATGAGCATGGAATGTTTTTCCATTTGTTTGGGCCCTCTCTTATTTCCTTGAGCAATGGTTTGTAGTTCTCCTTGAAGAGATCCTTCACATCCCTTGCAACTTGTATTCCTCGGTATTTTATTCTCTTTGTACCAATTGTGAATCACAGTTCACTCATGGTTTGGCTATTTGTCTGTCATTGTTGTATAGAAATGCTTGTGATTTCTGCACATTTATTTGTATCCTGAGACTTTGCTGACGTTGCTTTTCAGCTTAAGGAGATTTTGGGCCGAGATGATGGGGTCTTCTAAATATACAATGATGTCATCTGCAAAGAGAGACAATTTGACTTCCTCTTTTCCTAATGGAATACCTTTATTTCTTTCTCTTGCCTGATTGCCCCAGCCAGAACTTCCAATACTATGTTGAATAGCAGCGGTGAGAGAGGGCATCCTTGTCTTGTGCCGGTTTTCAAAGGGAATGCTTCTGGCTTTTGCCCATTCAGTATGCTGTGGGTCTGTCATAAATAGCACTTATTATAGTGAGATATGTTCCATCAATACGTAGTTTATTGAGAGTTTTTAGCGTGAAGGGCTGTTGAATTTTGTTGAAGACCTTTTCTGCATCTATTGAGGTAATCGTGGTTTTTTGTCATTGGTTCTGTCTATGTGATGGATTACATTTACTGCTTTGCATATGTTGAACCAGCCTAGGATCCCAGGGATGAAGCCGACTTGACTGTGGTAGATAAGCTTTTTGATGTTCTGCTGGATTCGGCTTGCCAGTATTTTATTGAGGATTTTCGCATCAATGTTCATCAGGGATATTGGCCTGAAATTTTCTTTTTTGTTGTATTTCTGCCAGGTTTTGGTATCAGGACAATGCTGTCCTCATAAACTGAGGGAGGAGTCCCTCTTTTTCTATTGTTTGGAATAGTTTCAGGAGGAATGGTACCAGCTCCTCTTTGTACCTCTGGTAGACTTCGGCTGTGAATCTGTCTGGTCCTGGGCGTTTTTTTGGTTGGTAGGCTATCAATTGCTGCCTCAATTTCAGAACTTGTTATTGGTCTATTGGGGATTCCACTTCTTCCTGGTTCAGTCTTGGGAGGGTGTATGTGCCCAGGAATTTATCCATTTCTTCTAGATTTTCTAGTTTACTGGTACAGAGGTGTTTATTCTCTGATGGTAGCTTGTATTTCTGTGGGATCAATGGTGAGATCCCCTTTATCATTTTTTATTGCATCTATTTGATTCTTCTCTCTTTTCTTCTTTATTAGTCTGGCTAGCAGTCTATCTGTTTTGTTGATCTTTTCAAAAAACCAGCTCCTGGATTCATTGATTTTTTTGAACTATTTTTGTGTCTCTGCCTCCTTCAGTTCTCTCTGATCTTAGTTATTTCTTGTCTTTTGCTAGCTTTGGAATTTGTTTGCTCTTGCTTCTCTAGTTCTTTTAATTGTGATACTAGGGCACTGATTTTACATCTTTCCTGTTTCTCTTGTGGGCATTTAGTGCTATAAATTTCTCTCTACACACTGCTTTAAATGTGTCCCAGAGATTCTGGCACGTTGTGTCTTTGTTCTCATTGGTTTCAAATAACTTCTTTATTTCTGCCTTCATTTCATTATTTACCCAGTAGTCATTCAGGAGCAGGTTGTTCAGTTTCCATGTAGTTGTGTGGGTGAGGTTCTTAATCCTCAGTTGTAATTTGATTGCATTGTGGTCTGAGAGACTGTTTGTTATGATTTTTATTCTTCTGCATTTGCTGAGGAGTGTTTTACTTCCAAATATGTGGTCAATTTTAGAATAAGTGCGATATGGTGCTGAGAAGAATACTGTTGATTTGGGTGGAGAGTTCTGTAGATGTCTATTAGGTCCACTTGGTCCAGAGCTGAGTTCAAGTCCTGGATATCCTTGTTAATTTTCTGTCTCATTGATCTGTCTAATATTGACAGTGGGGTGTTAAAGTCTCCCACTATTACTGTGTGGGAGTCTTTTATTTTTTCTTTGTGAAATTCTATTTTAAACTCTGAAGATGAATCAGAAAAATCAACACAGCTTCTTCAACAAATAAATTACAAGAAAATGATATATAGGAGACATAGGGGAAATGTATAAATTATATAGACTTAAAAACACATAAGCTATTCACAATATATGAATTTTATTTGGGAATATAGATGGAACAGAATTGGCCATGTTTCTGGTTGTTCTGAAAGATTTTAGATATAAAGGGGTTTGTTATATTCACTGTTTATTTACATATATGTTTAAAATTCTCCATATAAGAGTTTTAAAAATTCCATGGGAAGCCTTATGTTTTAAAATGTACTCAGAATCTGTTTTAATCAGGGATGTTAAAACCTGCAGACATGGAAGTGACTGCCCCATGGAAATACGTTCATACTCACAGACCCCTAGAAATAGGAGGCACAGGGAAGCCCAGGTAGAGGCAGAAGGAGAGAGGGGAAGGCATGGGCAGGAGCCTCTGCTGTGGTCTCTGAGGGACAGCAAGGCCCAGCAGGGCAGGCAGGCTTAGGCTGGCCAGTGTGAATAACTTCAACAGGCTCTGGGGCATAGGGGCCATCTCTAGTTGCCTAGTACCTGACCCTAGGGTGATTAGGGAAGGGTGGGATTGTCTCCTACTGTATCAGAGCCAGATAAAGTAGGTAGCTAGCAGTATGAGTATGAGTTCTGCATTGGTAGTTTAATTGGCTAGCCCTGGGAAAGGCCATTTTTTCTGGTAAGCCTCATAAGCTAGAGCATCAAGAAAACAGAAAATAAGAAAATATAATTAATGCATTCTGTATGCAGAGATGGAGTCTTCCTTTGCTTCCCCAAAGAAGAGTGCATGGAAGCCTGGCACTCCTGGACCTGAGGAAATTCTGAAAGTGTTGGTATCTGCAGATCCTCTCTAAAAAGAGTTTGCCAATCTCCTGTCTAAGACTGCAAGCCTGACCCCAGCATTCAGGGACCCAAGAGGGAGAAAGAGTCTGCAGATAACCCTGCTCAGTAAATTGGTTTTCACTAACTACCCTCTTTGCATAAGAAGCATTACCCAGTGCCCTGGAGCTTAGAAAAGTTCTCCTTCGATGTCTGAGGAAAATAAACAGTTTATTTGTCCAATGTCAGGGAGGAGTATTTGACTGCCAGTGTGAAATGCAGGGGTATTGGGATCACACTCCTCCCAATGTACTTTGAACCAACCCTTCTGTGTCGACCTCACCATCTATTCTACTTACCTAGACACTTGGGAACCCTAACCCAAGCCCATCTAGGAGTCAGCAGTGTTGCTAAGCTGTCTTTGCTGACATCTATTGGGGTTAAACATTTTCAACTCTAAGTCTGTGCCATCTAATCCTAACTATAACCCTAAAACTAACCGAAAATCAAAACTCTACCCAATACTCCTAACCCTCTAACCCTAACCCCAACCCTAACCCTAACCTAACCCTTAACTCATAATGCTAACCCCTGACCCTAACCACCCTGACCCTAACCATAACCCCAACCACTACCCTAACCCTAACCCCCAATGCTACCCCTAAACCCTAACCCTTACCCAGCCCTAAACATAGCCTTGACCTTACCCCTATCTGTAACTCTAACCCTAACACTATCCCTAACTCTAGCCCTAACCCTTACAACTATAACACTCACTTTATCTCTCATGCTAACCCCTATTTCTGAATGCTTGCTTTAACCCTAACTGTAACCTTAGCCGTAAAGTCCTATCATCCAACCATAATAGAAGCATAGTCCCAGCCCTATTTATTTCTAGCTATAAAACTTACCTTAATGCTGACCCTGACCCTACCTATAATTCTACCCCAGAATTTTATACACAGATATTAGCCATTTAGCCACCTTCATGTAGGATAAACTTAGAGAGGCATATATCCAGACACATTGTAAGGAAACTGTCAAAAGTCAAATATAAAGAGAAAATTATAAGAAGTAAACCTAAAGTGATTTATTACATTAAAAAGGATGCCTCTAAGGTTATTGGATTTCTAGTAGGGCAGGCTGGTTGCGGTGGCTCATGCCTGTAATCCCAGCACTTTGGGAGCCCAAGGCAAGCAAATCACCTGAGGTCAGGAGTTCAAGAGCAGCCTGGCCAACACAGTGAAACCCCGTCTCTACTAAATATACAAAAATTAGCCTGGTGCGGTGGTGCATGCCTGTAGTCCCTGCTACTTAGGAGGCTGCGGTGGGAGAATCACTTGAGCCCAGGAGGTGGAGGTTTCATTGAGCCAAGATCACACGACTGCACTCCAGCCTGGGGGACAGACCAAGACTCCAGCCCACCGCCCCCGCCAAAAACTTTCAGGGCAGAAGGCAGAAGCATGATACACAGTCGTGTATTTCATTATGATGTTTCAGTCCATCATGTATTGTATGCATGACATTGTTCTCATAAAATAATAGATCTGAAAAATTTCTCATATCTACTGATATACTAATGGTCACAATATCATAGCATAACACATTAAACCAATATTCCTGATGACTACTTATGCAAGAACCATCAACAAAATACTAGCAAACAGAATCCAATAGCATATTAAAATGATTATACATTATGACCAATTGTGGTATATTTCTAGAATGTAAGGGGGCCTTGAATTACAAAAATCAATCAGTATATTACATCACATCAACAGGATGAAGGAGAAAAAAACACATGGTCATCTCAATTGATGCAGAAAGAGCACTTGATAATAGTCAATATGCTTTCATGAGAAAAGCACTCAACACAACTAGGAATAAAAGGAAAGGACTTCAACATAATAAAGGTTATATATAAAAGTTCCACAGCTAACATCAGTGGAAGAATGAAAGCATTTCCTCTAAAATAAAGATCAAGACAAGGGTGCCCACTTTCATCACTTTTTTTTAAGAGAGGGTCTCTCTGTTACCCATGCTGGAGTGCAGTTTTGTGATCACAGCTTACCCCACTTCAACGTCCCGTACTCAGGTTATCTGCCTACCTCAGACTCCCAAGTAGCTGGTACTACAAGTACACACCACTACACCAAGCTAATTTTTTTTTTTTAAGAGACGAGGCTTTGCCATGTTGCTGACCTGGTCTTGTACTACTGGGCTCAAGTAATCTGCCCACCTTGAGCTCCCAAAGTGCTGAGATTATAGGTGTGAGCCATTTGCCACCACTTTTATCTAACGTTATACTAGAAGCCTTAGACCAATTAGGCAAGAAAAATACCAATAAAATGCATAAGTTGGAAAGGAAGAAGAAACTTACCTCAATTTACAGACAACAAAAAATTTTATATAGAAAATCTAAATATTTTATAAAAACACATGTTGTAACTAAATAATGAAATCAGCAAAGTTGTGAGGTATATAATCAACATAGAAAAATCAGTTTTGTTTCCATACTACAGTAACAAGAAATGATCCAAAAAAGAAATTTGGGAAACCATTTTGTTTACAATAGCATCAAAAATAATACAACACTTGAGAAATAAGTTAACAAGTGAGAAAAAAGACTTTTATACTGAGAACTACAAAACATTGCTGAAAGAAATTAAGACACAAATAAATGGAAAGACATCTCATATTCATGGATTGGAAGATTTAATATTGCTAAGATAACAGGTATCAATACTATCCAAAACAATCTACAGATTAAATACAATTCCTATCAAAATCCAAGTGATATTTTTTCTTTTTCAGAAACAGAAAAAATAATCCCCAAATTCCTATGGAATCTCAAATAAATCCAGATAGCCAAAACAGATTTGAAGAAGAACAAAGTTGGAGGTCTCACACTTTCTGCTTTTAAAACTTATAAAGCTACAGTAATTAAAGCAGTATAGCAGCAGCACTGGCACAACTACAGATATATGGACCAATAGACTAGAGTATAGGGCCTAGAAATAATAAACTTTCACATATGTAGTCAAGTGGTTTTCAATAAAGGTGCCAAGAATATTCAATGGATATTCTTCTGTTGACAGAAGAGTCTTGTCAACAAATGGCATTGATAACTGGATACCAACATGCAAAAGAATGAAGTTGGACCCTTACCTAACACCATATGCAAAGATTAACTCAAAGTAGATCAAAACCCTAAACTTAAGACCTAAAGCTATAAAACTCTTAGAAATAAACATATGGAAAAAGCCCCATGATATTGAATTTGGTGATGATTTCTTGGATATGACACAAAAAACACAAGCAAATAAAGTAAAAATAAACTGAACCATATAACAATTAAAAACACCTGGGCCAGGTGCAGTCGCTCATATCTGTAATCCCAGCACTTTGGGAGGCTGATGCAGGTGGATCACCTGAGGCCAGGAGTTCAAGACCAGCCTGGCCAACAGAGGGAAACCCCATCTCTGCTAAAAATACAAAAATTAGCCAGGTATGTTGACACATACCTATAATCCCAGCTACTCAAGAGGTTGAGGCAGGAGAATCACTTGAGCCTGGGAGGTGGAGGTTGCAGTGAGTGAGATCTCACAGTGAGTAAAACTCTGTCTCAAAAAACAAAAGCAACAAACAAAACATCTGCACATTAAAGGACACAATCTACAGAGTGCAAAAGTAACTGTATTAGTACATTTTGTGCCACTATAACAGAATATCACAGACTTAGTAATTTATAGAGAACAGAAGTGTATTTGGCTTATGGTTCTGGAGGCTGCGAAGACCAAGAGTATGGCACTGGCATATGGCAAAGAAGGCGTCACTCGGTGAGAGTGTACCTGAGACAGAGACAGGAAATCAGGGTGAACTCATTCCTGTATCAGGAGACCACACCTGATATAATGGCTTCATCCATTCATGAGGCACAGCCCTCATGACCTAATCACCTGTTAAAGGCTCCACCTCTTAATATTGCTGCAATGGCAATTAAACTTTTCTTTTCTTTTTTTTTTTTAAGACGGAGTCTCACTGTGTCGCCCAGGCTGGAGTACACTGGTGCGATCCCAGCTCACTGCCAACGCTGCCTCCCGGGTTCAAGTGATTCTCCTGCCTTGGCCTCCCAAGTCGCTGGGATTACAAGCGCCTGCCACCACGCTTGGCTAATTTTTGTGTTTTCATTACAGACAGAGTCTCACCATTTTGGTCAGGCTGGTCTCAAACTTCTGACCTCAAGTGATCCATCCACCTGCACCTCCCAAAGTGCTAGGATTACAGGCGTGAGCCGCCACGCCCAACCAGCAATTAAATTTCAACATGAACTTTGGAGAAGGCAATCAAGTTATAGCAGCAAACCATAAAATAGAGGGAAATATTTTCAAATCATATATCTCACAAGGCGTAGTATCCAGACTACATAAGGAATTCCTACAACTCTACAACCAAAAAACATGATTTTTTAAATGTGCAAAGGACTTAAGTAGACATATCTTCAAATAAGACTTATAAATGGCCAAAAAAATGCAAATATGCTCAACATCACAAATCATCAGAAAAATGCAACTCAATAACACAATTACCTCATATTCATTAGCATGGTTACCATTAAAACAAAATAAAAAGTGTTGGTAAGAATGTGGAGAAATTAAAACCCTTATGTACCATTGTGAGAATGTAAAAGGGTGCAGCCACTATGGAAAACAGTATGGTAGTAACCTGAAAACTAAAAATAGAATTACCATAAGACTCAGCAGGCCTACTTCTAGGTATTTATACAAAAGAATTAAAAGCATAGTCTCAAACAGATATATGAATGTTTATAGCAGCATTAGTCATGATAGCCAAGAGCTGGAAATAAACCAAGCGTCCATCAACGGATGAATGGATAAACAAGCTGTGGCATATCCGTGTAATGGAATATCATTCAGCCTTGAAAAGGAAACTCTGACACATGCTACAATATGAAGGAACCTTAGGACATTATACCAAATGAAATAAGCCAATCACAAAAGACAAATGGGATATCATTCCACTTACATGAGGTATCTACAGTAGCCAAATTCATGAAAACAAATGTAAAGGCAGTTTCCAAGAACTCAGAAGAGGACACAGAGCTTCAGGATTTTAAAGCGAGAAGAATTCTGGAGATTAGCTGCACAGTGCAAATGCACTTAACACTGCTGAACTATATACTAACAAAATAATAAGATGGTGAATCTTATGTTATGTGTATTTTATTACAATAACATTGTGCATTTTTTAAAAACCTCAGGAAAAACTTTTAAGGTTATACGCAAATTAGTCAAAAATATATAAATGGCGGCCAGGCATATAAATGGCTCACGCCTGTAATCCCAGCACTTTGGGAGTCCGAGGCGGGCAGATCGTGAGGTCAACAGTTTGGCCAACATGGTGAAACCGTGCCTCTACTAAAATACAAAAAATGAGCCGGGCATGGTGGCGGACGCCTGTAGTCCCAGCTACTCAGGAGGCTGAGGCAGGAGCATCGCTTGAACCCGGGCAGTGGAGCTTGCAGTGAGCCGAGATCATGCCACCGCACTCCAGCTTGGCAAAAGAGCAATACTGCATCTCAAAAAAAATAATAACATATTTATATAACTTTTTCGAGATGGAGTATATATATATATATATGGCATCTTTTTAAACTGTCTGAATAATGTATTATAAACTACCCAAATTACACTCATGTATTCTTTCATGAATGAATTCTAAGTTGTACAAAGACTATCAAAATTGAAAATTTTTCTAATTGATTCTAAGGGCAATCTTGAGGTCAGGGTCAACAGCGTTCTTCAGAGAAACAGAATCAATAGGTTGTGGTGAGAGGGAAAAAGGGAGTGAGGAAGAAGGGGACAGACAGAGACGTTTCAAAGAACTGACTCATGCAGTTAAGAGGGCTAACACGTCTGAAATGTTCAGGCAGGCTGGAGCCAGGCAAGGGTTTGTGCTGCTACTTGAGTTCAAAGACAATCAGTTGGAAAAATTCACTCTCTTTGGGGGAGGTCAGTCTTGCTCGTCTTTTTCTACTAAGGTCTTCAATGGATTGGATGAGTCCCACCCACATTATGGAGGAAAATCTACTCAAATTCTACTGATTTAAATGTTACTCAAACACCTAGAATAATGTTAGATCAAAGGTCTGAGGACCATAACCTAGCCAGGTTGACACATAAAATCAACCATTACAGGTTCACCCCTTGTCGATTCAGTTCCCATACACTTCTTCTTAAACCGTATTTAGCCTCCAAATAAAGACAATAATGAGATCATACTCTCACCTAAAATAATACAACTATTTCTGTGTACAACCAAAAACATACTCCTTCCCCAGAAGAGGATGCAAAGTCTTTTGGGCGATAGTCCATATCTTATCCTTGATATTCCATAACTTAAATATGATGCTGTATGCCTAACAATATTAAATCCATGATATAATGCCAATGTATCTTATGTAAAGGAGTAAAGGGATAAGAGAGGGAAAAAAACAAAGATATTTTCTATATATGTCTATATCTGTATTCAATACATATGTATACACACAAACATATTTGAAACAAAATTTAAAAAAGTACTCATGACAATCAGTCTTCATTTCTGTAGCTGATCACAAGGTCACAGCTGATATTTATTATTTGTTTTTGAGGCATAGTCTTTCAGTGTCACCAGGCTGGAGTGCAATGGTGCAATCTGCGCTCACTGCAACCTGTGCCTCCCATGTTCACATGACTGTCTTGCCTCAGCCTACCAAGTAGCTGGGATTACAGGCACACACCACCACACCTGGCTAAGTTTTTCTGTTTTTAGTAGAGACAGGGTTTCACTATGCTGGCCAGACTGGTCTCGAACTCCATGAGCCACTGTGCCCGGCCCGTCTCTGGCATTTATAATGACCATATTTCACCATCCAATCTGTATTCCCTTTGCTCTCAACAAGCATACCTCAGCTGGTTGTACCTCTATCTGCTGAGATAACCCAAACCTTCATTCCTGGAGGGTCTGGGCCACCTGTAGTCCTGCCTGGACTCGGTTCCTGGAGTTTTCCATTGACTTTAATCCGATGGCATGGCAATGCCCATAGATGCCCTAAGGGGTCTTCTCTATTCCAGACACACTGTTGCAGTCCAATTTTCCCCTTGCTCACCTGATCAACCACCCCAGTCAACATAGTGGCCCCTTATTGGCCTGTTGACTCAGGCATGAGGACCCCAAAGTGACAGGTGGCAGTCTGAACTCCCTGTTCAATTGAGTTGTATCTCCAGGAAGCATTTCCCACTTAGAACTAGGACTTCTAAGCCAGCACGTCATAAGTTCACAGTGACAGAAAGCAAAAATGTTGCTGGTGAGTCACTGGGGGTAATAATGAGCGTGGCCACTCCCATGTCCACCTCCTGATTCCTGGACCTGTGAATCCTGGCTATGGGAGAAACAGCACCATATACTGGATACTGATTCAGCGCATACACTGCCTCTGGAGAACCTAGCCCTGCAAAGTACCACCATCTAGCTAGCCCTACAACTGGACTTCAAAAGCCCATTCCATCGCTCTATCAAGCCAGCTGCTTTGGGATGGTGGGGAATATGGTAAGACCGGGGAATTCAATAAACATGGGCCCGTTGCTGCACCTGAATCGCTGTGAAGGTACTACCTTGATCAGAAGCAATGCCATGTGGAATACCACAATGGTGGGTAAGGCATTTTATACATGCACAGATAGTAGTTTCGGCAGAATTATTCCAAACAGGGAAGGCAAAAAGGATGATTATCTATTCTAGTGTCTATTCCAAAAAGAAAAAACGCTGCCCCTTTCATAATGAAAGCAAACCACCGTAATCTACTTGCCACTAGGTAGCTGATCACCCCGGGGAATGATGCCATACTGAAAATTCAGTGCTGGTCTCTGCTGCCGGCAGACTGGGCACTCGGTGGTGGCTGTAGCCAGGTCTGCCTTGGTGAGTGGAAGTGCAGATTTCTGAGTCCATGCATAGCCTCCATCCCTGCGATCATGGCCACTTTGTTCATAAACCAATTTGGTGATGATACGGTTGGCTGTAGAAATAAGCTGACTGGTATCCACAGAACAGGTCATCCTATCCACCTGATTATTAAACTCCTCTTCTTCTGAGGTTATCCTTCAGTAACCATTCACTTGAAATGCAAATAGCTTCATATTTTTTGCTCATTCGGAGAGGTCTCTTCTAAATGGGCAAAAAAATACCTCTTCCTCAAATTTCTTTGTCACCATTTTTTGTGTGTGTATGTGACAAGAGTCACACTGTTGCCCAGGCTGGAGTACAATGGCACAATCTTGGCTCACTGCAACCTCTGCCTCCCAGATTAAAGCAATTCTCCTGCCTCCGCCTTCCAAGTAGCTGGGATTACAGGTGCGTGCCACCACGCCGAGCTGGTTGTTTTTTTTTTTTTTTTGTATTTTTTAGTAGACACGGGGCTTTACTGTGTTGCCCAGCCTGATCTCAAACTCCTGAGCTCAGGCAATCCACCTGCCTCAGGCTCCCAAAAGTGCGAGGATTACAAGCATAAGCCACTGTCCCTGGCCCACCAATTTTTCAATTTTATTTCTTTCAAGTCCCTGACTATCCAACCAAACCATTGGCCACAGTCCATGAGTCAATATGGAATCATGTGTCTGGCCATTTCTCTTTCCAAACAAAATGAACAACCAGGTACACTACCTAAATTTCTCTTCACTGCTGCCCTCAAGGAAGTCCCAGAACAAGGCTGTAGTGCTTCAGCTGTCCACTTTCAGATGACTGTGTACCCTGCAGAACCACCCAGAAACCAGGCCCTGATCTCCTCTGTCAGCTGATCATGGGGAACTCCCCATGAAGCCACAGGGGCAGGCTGGGGGAGAGAAGGTAGTTTAGGAGGAGGGGGGACCACAGGCATTTGGGCCACTTAAAAAAAAATAGTCTCACTCTGTCACCCAGGCTAGAGTGTAGTGGTACAATCATAGCTCACCGTAACCTCAAACGCCTGGGGCTCAAATGGCCCTCCGCCCTCAGCCTGCTGAGTACCAGAATACAGGTGTGCACCGCCATGTCCAGCTGCTTTTTTTCTTTTGTTTTGTACACACAAGGTCTTGCTATGTTACCAAGGCTGGCCTTGAACTCCTGGCCTCAAGCCATCCCACAGCCTTGGCCTCCCACAGGTCTGGGGTTACAGATGTGAGCCACCATGAGCTCATGCCTGGTTACTTTTTCATGCACTGTACTTGTGCCTTCGGGACCTGCTCAAGCTAACTCTAGTAATATACCACTACCACGTTATGGTTGAGTACTGTTATGCACACCTAACTTTATGGCTTGGTGGGCAGCTCATGCTACATGGTAACTGGGTGGCACATGTTTAATCATTTAGTCATCACAAGGTCCAGTAGCAGGCCAAAAGCTATTTTTCAAGGGAGAGTAGTTATCTGCAGAGGATGGCAGTGCTTTGCTCCAAAATCCTAAAGGCCTTTGCTGTGGTTCATCTACAGGGCCCTACAGAAGTGTCCAACTGTCATTCCTATATGCAGCTCACGCTTCAAGCACCACTGAATTTGCGGGATCATATGGCCTGAGTGGCAAAGCAGCTTGCACAACAGCGTGGACCTGTTGCAGAGCCTTCTCTAGTTCTAAACCTCACTCAGAGTGAGCACCTTTTCAGGTCCCTTGGTAAATGGGCCAGGTAGCACCCCTACATGAGGAATATGTTGTCCCCGATATCCAAAGAGGCCCACTCGTCATTGTGCGTCTTTTTCGTTGTGGGACAGGCCAGATGCAACAACTTATCTTTCATCTTAGAAAGGATATCTCAACATGCCCCATACTACTGGCTCCCTAGACATTCCAGAGGTAGAATGCCCCTGAAATTTTACTGATTTCCCACTTCTGAGACATAAATGTCTTACCAGTAAGTGTAGAGCAGCTACTTCTTGCTCACCATGTACAATAAACCTAATGTCACCAATGTAATGGATAAGCATGATGTCTTGGGAAGGGAAAGGTGACCGTGACTCTGAGACCTAACTATGACACAGGGCTGGAGAGCTGATATACCCCTGAGGTAGAACAATAAAGGCATATTGCTGGCTTTGGCAGCTGAAAGCAAACTGCTTCTGGTAGCCTCTCTTAACAGGTATGGAGAAAAAAGCACTTTCCACATCAATAGCAGCATATCAGGTACCAGGAAACATGTTAATTTGCTCAAGCAATAAACCACAACTGGTACAGAGGCTACGACTGGAGTTACCACCTGGTTAGTCTTATGACAATCCAGTGTCATTCTCTAAGATCCACCTGTCAGCCAGGCGCGGTGGCTCATGCCTGTAATCCCAGCACTTTGGGAGGCCGAGGCAGGCAGGTAGCCTGCGGTCAGGAGTTTGAGACCAGCATGGCCAGTATAGTGAAACCCTTTCTCCACTAAAAACACTAAAAATTAGCTGTGTTTGGTGGCATGTGCCTGTAGTCCCAGCTGCTTGGGAGGCTGAGGCAGGAGAATCACTTGAACCCGGGAGGCAGAGGCTGCAGTGAGCCGAGACCACACACCATTGCACTCCAGCCTGGGCAAGAGTGAGATTCCGGCTCAAAAAAAAAAAAATACAGATCCATCTGTCTTCTGCGAAGGCCGGATAGGCAATCTGAATGGGGATGTGGTGGGAGTTGCCTTCCCTATATCCTTTAAGTCCTTGATATTAATAGTAGCAGTAACCTCTTCAATCTCTCCAGGAATGTGGTGTTGCTTTCGGGTTACTATTTTCCTACACAGAGGCAATACCAGTGTCTTCCGCCTGGCCTTTCCCACAGTCCTTACCTCACACATCAGGAAACCAATATGAAGATTTTTCCAGTTGCCAAGCATGTCTATTCTAATTACGCATCGAAGAAAAATGAACTGTGGAATGAATTCAAAGACACACTGGGAGATGGACCTGAGCTAAAATTTCACTGATCACCTGACATCCATGAGCCCCGCCTCTGACTGGCGGGACAAAGTGACGCTTTGGGTCTCCTGGAACCAGTTTCAGTTCAGAGCCAATGTCTAACAATCTCTGAGAGTTTTATTTCCTTTACCCCAGTGCCGCCACCTTGGCAAAAGCTATAGGTCACTTTTGTAGAGGGCAGAAGACTAACAGCATACATTTTTGCTTGTGCTCACTTGACCTAGAACTCTTCCATTCACACAGATTAAGTAAGACCTTTGCAGGCTTCCTACCTATTCCCCTTCTAGGAACACCGTGATCCCCGAGCCACCACCACAGGTCTCTGTGAGTCAGACAATTTCAGCTGATGCTTTGGCTCTGCTGTCCTTCGTGGCAACTGTGCCCACCTTGCCTTTGCCGCCGAGTCTGTTACTTGGCCCCGGCCACCCTAGGATCTGATTAATCCCATTGCATTTAGGTTTCCCAGTTCAGTGGCAGCCATTTCCACTGTAATGTCTGACCTCCAGGGAACAGTGACCACAGGCCCTTCAAGGACGGTGGGTCTCCCCCCAAAAACTGATTTTCCACAGTACTGGTGAGCAGTGTGTCCCCTGCCCTCCACATCCCCCAGGGTGGGAGAGAGGGTCTTAAATGACAAATTAACTCTGATATTCTAATCTCCCTAAGCTTTTGAATCTCTTCCTCTATAGCATACCAAGGTAAGTCTGGTATTTCAAGTTAATTTACTGTGGGCCCCCATTTGGTCCATGGTTCAACCAACCAATCATCCTGTTAGGGCACTAACTTCCCAAGCTGAACATTAAATCCACAATCTCTGCTTGTTCCGTGACGAGCAGGTCTAGGCAAACCTAGGCTGAGGAAGCTGAGAGACCAAAGAGACTGACAAATCCAATTTTTTTTTTAATTGTTGTTGTTTTGTTTTTGAGATGGAGTCTCACTCTGTCACCAGACTGGAGTGCAATGGCGTGATCTCGGCTCACTGCAGCCTCCAACTCCTGGGTTCAAGCAATTCTCCTGCCTCAGTTGGGACTACAGGCCTGCACCACTACACCTCGCTAATTTTTGTATTTCTAGTAGAGACGGGTTTTCACCATGTTGGCCAGGATGGTCTTGATATCCTGACATCATGATCTGCCCACCTCGGCCTCCCAGAGTGCTGGGACTACACGTGTGAGCCACTACACCCAGCCAACAAATCCAGTTTTTAAGAAACAGGCTGGGCACAGTGGCTCACACCTGTAATCCCAGCACTCTGGGAGGTCGAGGTGGGCGAATCACGAGGTCCGGAGTTAAAGACCAGCCTGGCCAACACGGTGAAACCCCATCTCTATTAGTAACAGAAAAATCAGCCGGGCGTGGTAGCGGGCACCTGTAATCCCAGCTGCTTGGGAGGCTGAGGCAGGAGAAGTGCTTGAACCCGGGAGGCAAGGCTGCAGTGAGCCGAGATCATGCCACTGCACTCTAGCCTGGGCAGCAGAGCAAGATTCTGTCTCAGATAAAAAAAAAAAAAAGAAAGAAAGATTTAACATGGACTGATGAACAGAAGTCACGTCTTGGACAGCTGCAAGACAAGATGGTGGATCCCTGTGCCACTCCACGTGGTTATCCCCAGATCCAGGGCTAACATACCACAGAGAAAGACAACTGAAGGGATTTGCTTAAGGGAAGGATTTCTGCTTTAAGTACAGCAGATGAAGTGGGAATATTAGAGGCATTCCCAGAACTGGGGTTCCTCAGAAGTCACCATGGCAGGTTACATCCAGGATGGACACACTTTGGCCTCCACACTGTGTAGGCCCATATCAGTAAACTCTACCTGAAACAAGTTTACATCCCTTCTATCACTCTTAATATACATCCTCATACATATTCCCCAGGTTCTGTTAGTTTGCTGGCAACAATCGGATAGTTCTTTTGTGCTTTAACACACCTCCCAGGTCACATCTTATACCTCACCTTTAGGAGCCTGCTGGGATTTGAACCTAGTTACATGTCTAGAGGCAAGGAAGTGAGTTCAGAGGAGACTCGCCATTCTATTGCAAGGCAACTACCTCAGAAACGGCTATTTCAGATTCCTTAGGCAAAGTAGCATTATCGCCTCAGATAAGGTTGAAGCTCCTGGCAGAAGACTCATCAAAATTTAGACATTCACCCTCCCCTGCTTCATCAGGATCTGTGCATCTCCCTGACCCATTCCTTCACAATGACTGCCCTCACTTAGTAGTCACCAGTGCAAGCTTGCCAATTTGATTTGCACTGGAAGTCAGCCACTCACAGGATTCACATTCTGGGTTTGGTTTTCAGCAATATCGGCTCTCTTTCAGAGCAGGCATAGCTTTTGGGCCACTTATGTAGTGACTGAGCTGGGAATTCAAAACCCTGAGCTCATGCTTTTCTTTCCCCAGTTTGCCCAAAGAAACAAGGAGCAGCCAGCCAATCTCATTATATTTGCTGGCTGGCAGAAATGTTCACAGGCAAAACAAACATGGTCAATCAGGACCTTGCCCCTCATGTGACTACGAGTCTCCCAATTCTATTGCCAGACCATGCCACAGACTATGGGTGCTCTCTTTTCTATGGGGAATACAGTCATTAGTGTCTTTAAGTCTAAACAGAACAGAGAACTGATTCAGGAAACTCATCCCTAGAATTCTGTTCCACAAGAACCACTCTCAGTACCAAAATCTATTAGTCACAGTTCTCCAGAGAAGCAGAATAGGATGTTTATGGGGAGTGGGAGGCAGGGAGGGAGATTTTTAAGGAAAAGACTCACCCATTTGAGGAGTCTGGCATATCCAAAATCTGTAGGACAGGCTGACAGGCTGGAGACCCATGGAACAGTTGATGTAACCTGAGTCTGAAAGCCATTTACTGGCAGAATTCTCTCTTGTGTGGAAAAGGTCCATCTTTTTCTATGAAGGCCTACAACTAATACAATGAGGCTCACCAAATTATGGAGGATAACCTGGATTTACTCAAAGTCTACTGATCTAAATACTATATCTAAAAAATACCTTCACAAAATCACCTAGAACGTTTAACCAAAGATATGGGCACTGTGGCCTTGCCAAGTTGACACAAAATTAACCATTACAGTCTGATAAGACCTATACCCCCAAAAGAAACTTGCTAGAAGAAACTTCACTCTGCCCTCTAGAAGCTCTATCCAATAGTCATAGAATGTGAGTCTGATATGTAATTTTAATTGTTTTAGTCATATTAAGTACAAAATTTTTGTATTATTTAACACTAATGTGCAAAATGGTATCATTTCGGCATACAACATGAAAATTTTACATTTTCCTTAAGTTGTAAAGGCTGGTATTTTTATAACCCTTTGATCTCAATTCAGACTAACCACATTTCAAGTGCTCAACAGTCGTGTGACTGCTGGCTTCTATACTGGACAGTACAGCTCTAGTTAGGTTGAGCTTATGCATTCAATTATATGAACAATGTTTTCTTATGTGTTAAAGAAAAAAAAATATCCCATTGCCACTAAGTTAGGAGTTGTACTGCTTTCTCAAGAGTAGAAATGCATTTGCCCTAATCTACCTCCCATCTTCATGTAATCCTCCTGGTGTTGCATGGAAACCATTTACAAGAGATCTGCTGGTGTTAGCAGCAAAAAGTTAACATTGTGCTCAAGCCAACCTAGAACAATGTTGTCATTGATCAGGATCAAAGGAGTTTAAACGCCAGACTTTATTCCAACAGACTTTATTTATAATAGTCTGTATTTTCAGTTTTAGGGCTGACTGCAGAGTAAGGTTTGGAGGATTTGTAATACAAAAGGTAGCACTCCTGCACTGCATTAACACTAGAAAAGGTCCAATCCAATCCTGTAGGCTTTTCTGCCTCCATTCAAAAATGAAAGTTTGGCAACAGTAATCTTGAAAGGTAGAACTGTGTCAGTCTTAGCAAGGAGCATGGGCCTTTAATAGGAAAAACAGGGTGATTATTACAGGCTGGAAAAGTAAGAAAAATGAACGTAGCGTCTTAGACGTTGAGGTGGGGTGGGAAGGTTGCCTGAAAAAGCTACAGCATGCCAAGAGCAGTAACTGGACATTAAGGGATCGTTTTGTATTAAGGATGATACATAAAAATCAGTGTTGTAGAGACCGTATTTTGGTGTGTTCGGGTAGGTGTATTCAAGTTGGCCTTGGAGACTAGGCCAGTGAGGCAGTGGAAACAGATATATCCTCAAAGGAGCCCAACAAGGCTTGACTGCTACAGGAGGCCAAACTGAGGAATCAAACCTCAACTTTCAAGCTCAGGTGTGGTAGGCAGAATGGTGTCCCAGATGCTCAGATCCCAATCACCAGAACCTATGAACACGGTAGTTTATACCACAAAGGTGAATTACAGTTGCTAATTGGCTAGCTTTAAAATAGGAAGATCATCGCAATCACAAGTGTCCTTAAGTGGAAGAGGGAGGAATGAAGCAGGGTCAAAGAGGCGCTCTGCTGAAAGCTTTGCAGATGCAGGCAGAGAAACGTGAGCCAAGGACGGGTGTGGTGGCTCACTCCTGGAATACCAGCAGTTTGGGAGGCCGGGACGGGTGGATCACTTGAGATCAGGAGTTCAAAATCAGCCTGGCCAACATGGTGAAACCCTGTCTCTAAAATAAAGAAATAAATAAATAAATAATAAGGGAAAAAAAGGAGAAACGTGAGCCAAGGAGTGCAGGCAGCCTCTAGGACAGAGTGCCCGACCTTTTGGCTTCCCTGGAAGAATTGTCTGCGATACACATAAAATACACTAACACCAACGACAGCTGATGAGCTTTAAAAAAAAAAAAAAAGTCTTTGGACAAATCTATTTTTTTTTTTTTTTTTTTTGACAGTTTTGCTCTTGGCTCCCAGGCTGGAGGGCAGTGGCACGAACTTGACTCACTGCAACCTCCACCTCCCGGGTTAAAGCAATTCTACCTCAGCCTCCCGAGTAGCTGGGATTACAGGCGCCTGCCACCACACCCAGCTAAGTTTTGTATTTTTGGTAGAGACGGGGTTTCACTATGTTGGCCAGGCTGGTTTTGGAACTCCTCACCTCAGGTGATCTGACGGCCTTGGCCTCCCAAAGTGCTGGGATTACAGGCATGAGCCACTGCACCCAGCCATGTTTTACGAAAATGTATGAATTTGCTCTGGGCTGCATTCAAAGCCGTCCTGGACTGCATGCAGCCCACAGGCTGCAGGCTGCACAAGCTTGTTCTAGAAGGTGGAAAAGGCAAGGGAATGAATTCTGTCCTAGAACCTCCAGGAAATAACCAGGCTGACACCTTTACTTTAGCTCACTGAACTACAAGCTGTATAATACATTTGTTGTTTGAAGCCAAGATCCAGGTAATTTGAGATAGCAATAGAAACGAATATACCATGTGACCAAAATGACAAAGGAACAGTTAAAGGCTAGATTGGAAGGGGTACAGTTTCCAGGATTTTTAGATCTGAGGCTGTAAGTAAACTTAAAAAGGAACACCATTCCTGTTTTGTGATGCTTGCAGACCCAATCTGATAAGCACCCTTCCATGTCTTCATCTAAGACAGTTATAGAATCCACACCAATATTTAAAATGAAAGCAGTATCTGATATGCCATATAATTAATGTCAAATAAAATTAATGAAAATTAAACTGAAGCCAGTGAGGTAAACCGAGAACACAGGGGTTTAACCAAATAAGAGTTAAGGCCTTACAGCCAAAACTACACATGCACCACTACCACTTACTGGGGCAGTTAACCCTTATCCCATGGCACAATTACAAAAAACCCCACAACAGATGGCAGGTCATGTGACTTAGCTGGCTCTACCTGGAGCAAAGGTCTAGGATGAACTGTCAGGTCTGTACCAAACGGGTGAAGTCTTAGGAAAGAATCTGTGTAACAGGGTTAGTTTGAGACTGCAGGAGCCAGGAGAGCTTCTAAGTAATGCAGACCCTTTTTGTTTCTCAAAAAGTTTCAGTCAATCAGTATAGACAAGAAAAGGACGAGTATATCCGAGATGCCTAACCTGTCCTGTGTGCTTGTTGGCACCACTGCCTAGAAGGAAACTCCTGAACTGGAAGTTTGCTCTCAAGTTGCCACGGAAATTGACAGCAGCAACCACTCTGTGCTGTGTTCACCAAAGTTAACAGATCTGAGGCTTCTAAGACCTTAC
The DNA here is from genome assembly GCA_004027715.1 of Plecturocebus donacophilus. Classification (NCBI taxonomy): domain Eukaryota; kingdom Metazoa; phylum Chordata; class Mammalia; order Primates; family Pitheciidae; genus Plecturocebus; species Plecturocebus donacophilus. The sequence goes on along the minus strand of PVKP010025166.1, from coordinate 435 downwards.
TTGTTATTATCTAAATATATTAGTCTGTTCTCACACTGATACAAAGAACTCCCTGAGACTGAGTAATTTATAAAGACAACAGGGTAATTAGCCAACGGTTCTGCACGCTGTGCAGGAAACGTGGCTGGGGCAGGGTGGGGGCTCAGGAAACTTACAATCATGGCAGAACGCGAAGGGGAAGCCAGCACACCCTACATCGCTGGAGCAGGACGAAGAGAGCAAAGGGGAAGGTGCCGACCACTTAAGTAACTCACGCACTATCAAGAGAACAAGGGGGAGGCCCGCCCCCATGATCCAATCATTTCCCGCCAGGCTAGCCCCTCCTCCAACACTGGGGATTACAATTCGACATGAGATTCAGGTGTGGGGTCGGGGGGTCGGGCGTGGTGGCCCACAACTGTAATCCCTGCACTTTGGGAGGCTGAGGCAGGTGGA
>PVKP010025165.1:0-34050 GCA_004027715.1 Plecturocebus donacophilus | reverse complement strand
AAGGGAGGGCATCGTGCAGGAGGTAGGGCCCAGGAAGCCCAGAGACAAGAGCAAGCACACGGTGCTGCTGCGTGCAGTGAGAGTAGCCCAGCTGGAGGGCACAGCCTGTGCTGAGGAGCCGTGGGAGGAAGAGAGGGCTGGGAAGGTAAGTGTGTGCACTGGTGTGTGTGTGAGGGGTCTCCTGCCAATTCTGAGTACATGTGAAGGCTACCATGTTTCTCAAGATCACCATGGTGACCATGTGGAGGCTGGCCATGTGGAAGCTGGCCTGGACAGGCAGCCTGGAGGCAGGGAGACCATGGAGGAGCCTGTTCCGACAGTTCAGGCCAGAGTCAGGGAGGGCTGACCTAGGGCACTGGCAGTGGAGATGGGAGGGAGTGAAGCTGTGAAGGACACACAGACAGACAGAGAGCAGGGCTTGGTGACTGATGGCAGGGGTCAGGCAGAGTTAAAGATGATGACACTGTGCACACAAAAGACGGCACTAACAGCAAAACCACCAACAGATACGGAGCTGCTAGGAAGGGGAGCTCGAGGGGAGAAGAGGGTGAGCACCCCTCGCAGAGCCTCACATAGAACCGGGCACCTAACAGGCACCCGGTCACGGATGGATGCGGATGGTTCACAGACGGGCCATAAGCTCAGCAGGCTGTTTTCTCTCTGGGCACATGCAGACTGGTCACATATGCATAGTCACTGGTAGGTGGGGGCAGGGCTGGGGGGCTGATGACGACTGGGAGATCCTGTCTATGGACCTAATTTAATATTCCAAGAGGACAGTGGCTCAAATTAAATTGATATTGGCAGGCTGGGGAAAGTGCTCAAAAAGCTGCCAGCTCTATCAGAGGAAAAGCCAGAGAGAAACTTTGTCCTCTCATGGTGGTCCATTAGTGTGATTAATAATAAATATCCCCAGGTGCTTGATAGTGGCAAAATGCCTTATCAGCCCTGGCATGATTACCCACCTGCTATTTCGAGCTCTCTAGTCTGACCACTAAGATGCAAGGGTGATGCGAATCTTAAAATACACCCCCTTCCTCAGGTATGCCTGGTCATAGCTCAGGGCTGAGAAAGTCACAGGTTCAGGCTGATGGAATGAAGGTGGACTTTGGGCTCATACTACATGGGTCCAGATCCCAGTCCCACCATCAACAAATCAACAAACATGTAACTTTTGAATAAGTCACATCACTCCTCAGAGCCTCAGCGTCCTCAATTCTACCAATGTAACTGTCATTTCTTGTGAGGGTTACATTGAGGTTAGATACTCAAATGGTCTCCCTAATACTCAACACATAATAGGTACCTTGTTTAATATTATCTTCTCTCCTTTTTCCAAATTCCAGCTTTTTTTCCTAAGAAGTAGTTACAAGACTGAGGATGGCTTAAAGCACAATTTTCCTACTACTGCAGTTTGTATTCTCAGCCACTTTGTGCTATGAGAGGGTCTTTTGCCTTCAGGGAGACAACAGTGTATTCTTTAGCTTATTCTCTTTTTTGTTCAATTGGCACAAGTAATCAAGTGTTTGTGCTACTGACCCAGGGGAAGAAAAAGAGAGAGAGAGAAGGCCTCAGAGTGTGGGGCCCCAGGCTGATTTTTTTCCCATCCATCTCTGACACATTTCTCTTCTGTGAATGAAGCTAGAAGAGCAACCTCAGGGGCTTAGTTAGTTCTTCCTTCAAGGATAACCCAAGAGCAAATGTGCAGCGTGAAGCAGAAGGACTTCACAACAATGAAAAGCAGCCCTCAGAAAGTTTTGAGTGATAGGGAACTTTCAATTGCTACCATTCAATAAATTGTTGTTGGGGTCGGGGGACTCTTTTTGCAAAGTATCCCTAGGATTCAAGACTGCTCCCCATTCAGTTTGTCTCTGGTATTGCCTCTTCTGCACTGCACTGCATCCCCTGAAGGAGGAATGCCATCTGAAATGCAGAAGCTTCTTTATTGCAGTGAACTTAGATCTAGAATAGGAACAAAATATGAGCAGATAATTAAATGTGCAATTTCATTTCTCTCTTGAGCTTGGACAGAGACTTTCATATAAATCAGCTTGATTTTTCTTTTCTTTTCTTTCTTTTTTTTGAGGTAGAGTCTTACTCTGTTGCCCAGGCTGGAGTGCAATGGCATGATCTTGGCTCACTGTAACCTCTGCCTCCCAGGTTTAAGCGATCCTCCTGCCTCAGCCTCCAAAGTAGCTGGGACCACAGGTGTGCACCACCACGTCCGACTAACTTTTTGTATTTTTAGTAGAAGTGAGGTTCACCATGTTGGCCAGGCTGGTCTTGAACTCCTGGCCTCAACTGATCCACCCACCTCGGCTTCCCAAAGTGCTGTGATTACAGGCATGTGTCACCACTCCCAGCATCACATAAATCAGCTTCATGCAGTTCTTGCTTGCCGTTCCCTTGACTTTGATGTCCAGACTTGCTGCAGACTTCTGATGTCCAGAACATTCCCAGCTCTCAAGGAATCCTGAGCCCTTCCAACTGGACCCCAAGTCTGACCCTAAAGACCTGATCAAATCTTCTTTTGCATCTCCTGCCCACTGATTCAGATGCCCCGAGTTTCCTTGGACTCCAGCTCCAGAATGTCCCTGTACCACCTCTGCTCGTATTAGCCCTCATTAGCTGTATTGCTTGAAAAAGACTGGCCTGTCTCTCTTAGAACTTTCTGAATTTAGCTTGTTTAAAAACCCAAATCTCTTCATATTCCTTACTTTCCTCTCACAGAGTAACCAACCTATGTGTGGATACATAGCACTTATTTCTATGTCTTCTCTCTAGAAACACTGACATAAACCTCATCAGATCTAAACCTACTCATGGGTATTACTCTGGCCCCAGGATGACTGATCTAACTCTCAGTACAAACAGAATCACAGTAGGGGGTAGGGTGGGGGGAATTTCAGAAGTTTGGGCAATATAGGCATGGAGTAGTTTACAAGGAGGTAAAAAACAAAGCTGTTTTAGTGCCATTTGAAGAACAAGATAGCACCTCAGCTGCCTCTGCTCTGCTCTGGAGACAGGAGCATTAACTGAGATGAGTCCCTCCTAGCCAAAAGTCCCCAAATAATGTCTAGCTATTGACCACAATCACCATAACCAGCTTCTGTTTGGTGAAGTGGGGAGGAAGGCATGACTTCTCTGGTTCTAGCCCTCAAAATTTATTGCTTTATTGATTTGACTCTCAGCTTGAACATTATTGATGTATAGAAATGTTACTGATTTTGTACATTGATTTTGTATTCTACAACTTTGCTGAAGCTGTTTATCAGATCTAGGAGCCTTTGGGCAGCAATTATGTGGTTTTCTAGGTATAGAATCATATCATCAGCAAAGAGAGATAGCTTGACTTCTTTTCCTATTTGGATGCCTTTTATTTCTTTCTCTTGCCTGATTGCTCTGACTAGGACTTCCAGTACTATGTTGAATAGGAGTGGTGAGAGTGGGCATCCTTGTCTTGTTCCAGTTCTTTAGGGGAAAGACTTTCAGCTTTTCTCCATTCAGTATGATGTTAGCTGTGGGTTTGTGATAGATGGCTCGTTTTTTTTTTTTTTTTTTAGATGGAGTATTGCTCTGTCACCCAGGCTGGAGTGCAGTGCCATGATCTCAGCTCACTGCAACCTCTGCTTCCAGAGTTGAAGTGATTCTCTTGCCTCAGCCTTCCAAGTAGCTGGGATTACAGGTGCCTGCCATCACACCTGGCTAATTTTTGTGTTTTTAATACAGACATAGTTTCACCATGTTGGCCAGGCTGGTCTCGAACTCCTGACCTCAAGTGATCCGACTGCCTTGGCCTCTCAAAGTGCTGGGATTGCAGGTGTGAGTCACCTATAAACGGCTCTTATTTTGTGGTATATTCTTTTGATGCCCAATTTGCTGAGGATTTTTATCATAAAGGGGTACTGGATTTTATTGAAAACTTTTTCTGTATCTATTGAGATGATCATACGGTTTTTTTAAATTCTGTGTATGTGGTGAATCATATTTATTGATTTGTATATGTCGAACCAGCCTTGCACTCTAGGAATGAAGCCTATTGATCATGGCATATTAACTTTTTGACGTACTGCTGGATTCGTTTGCACTATTTTGTTAAGAATTTTTGCATAAAAAAAAGAATTTTTTCATCTATGCTCATCAGGGATATTGGCCTGGAGTTTTCTTTTTTTGTGGTGTCTCTGCCAGATTTTGGTATTAGGCTGATGCTGGCTTCACATAATGAGTTAACAAGGAGCCCCACTTCCTCAATTTTTTTTTAGATGGAGTCTCACTGTGTCACCAAGCTGGAGCACAGTGGTGTGATCTTGGCTCACTGGAACCTCTGCCTCCTTGGTTCAAGTGATCTTACTGCCTCAGTCTCCTGAGTAGCTGGGACTACAGGCATGCACCAGCACACCCAGCTAATTTTTTGTATTTTTGGTAGAGACGGGGTTTCACCATGTTGGCCAGAATGGTCTCAATCTCTTGACCTTGATCTGCCTGCCTCAGCCTCCCAAAGTGCTGGGATTATAGGCATGAGCCACCACACCCAGCCATCTTCAATTGTTTTTTAGAATAGTTTCAGTAGGACTGGTACCAGTTTTTCTCAAGAACACAACTGCATTTACAGTAGCCACAAAGAGGCTAGGTGCGGTGGGTCATGCCTGTAATCCCAGCACTTTGGGAGGTCAAGGTGGGTGGATCACATGACATCAGTAGTTTGAGACCAGGCTAATCAGCATGGAGAAACCCTGTCTCCACTAAAAATACAAAGTTAGCATGGCATGGTGCCACATGCCTGTAATCCCAGATATTTGGGGGGCTGAGGCAGGAGAATTGCTTGAACCCGGGAGGCAGAGATTGCGGTGAGCCGAGATCGCACCATTGCACTCCAGCCTGGGCAACAAGAGTGAAACTCTGTCTCATAAAAAAAAGAAAACAGAAAAGAATAAAAGAATAAAATCATGTACTTAGTAGCAACATGGATGGAACAGGAGACCTTAATCCTAAGTGAATTAGTGTAGGAACGGAAAGCCTAATACCGCATGTTCTCACTTATAAGTGGGAGCTTTACACTGAGCACCTACAGACGTAAATGTGGGCACAGTAGACACTGAAAACTACTAAAGGTGGAAGGGAGGAGGACATGGGTTGAAAAACTTCCTACTGAGTACTATGCTCACTACCAGAGTGCAATATAACCATGTAACAAACATGTACATGTACTCCCTGTATCTAAAATAAATCTTGAGGAAAAAAAAATTTTAAAAATTTCTTGCTTGTACTGTTGCCAGAGTTTCTGAACTGAGCTCTTTGTCTTCTCCACATTAGCTCTCTGGCCTTGGGTAAGTCCTTTCCTCTTTCTGATCCCCGGTTCCCCTGACCTGGAGTGAGGGCTGGACTAGCTAGTCTCTGATTAAGTCTCTGATTTAGTCTCTCCCTCTGTTTCCCATCCTCTCCTCCCCAGAGGTACAACCTCATCTTTCTCCTTCAGTCCCTCTTTCCACCTATTTCCTTAGCTCCCCCAGCCTCTGATACCCCCTACCCCTGCTTGGACTTCTATGCTCCCTTTCATTTTTTTTTTTAAACGGAGTCTCTCTCATCACCCTAGCTGGAGTCCAGTGACATATTTTCTGCTCACTGCAGCCTCTGGCTCCTGGGTTCAAGGGATTCTCCTGCTACAGCCTCTCGAGTGCCTGGGATTATAGGCACATGCCACCACACCCAGCTAATTTTTATATTTTTAGTAGAGACAGGGTTTTGCCATGTTGGCCAGGCTGGTCTTGAACTTCTGACCTCAAGTGATCCATCTGCTTCGGCTTCCCAAAGTGCTGGGATTACAGGTGTGAGCCACCACACCCGGTCCCTGTTTCCCTTTTAGTAGTGTGTTCAGCTGCTTGACACTCTCTACCCAATTCTCCCCCGTGTATGTGTGTTGTGGGAAGTAGTTGGCATGAGAGGTGGGGAATGACACAGAGGGAGTTTCCACTTTCCAGAAAGTTGGAGTCAACAACCAACTTCTTTGTCTTTAGGCATTTAGCTTTGTGCCAGGTCCCTGTGGGGGCTAGGTGAACATGAATGAAGGAATCAGTTGAGTTCCTTGAACTTCTGGTAAAAAAGGACCTATGGCAGTATTAAGGAGTGTGATGAGCTGCCATTACTACTCCTGCTGCTGAGGCTCTCTGATCAGTTCTGCTCTTCCTTGGGGACAACTGCTCATGGAGACTGTTTGGGCTTTCCGATGAGTGCTGCTCTTTGAACAAATGCTTAGCTCAAGGAAATGTCTTGGCAGGGAACTTTGTTTACCCTAGCACACATCAATTAATCTTGTCAGCAGTGAGAGAAACCGAGGCACATTGAATCGTGGACACTGTTGGGCTGGGAAGGCAGAGGAGGAGGGAATAAGACTACCGGTTCCTGAGTGCAAATGCAAGACCAGCCCATATGCAAACCTGTTAGGCTCATCTATTGTCCCAGGGAGTCAACTTCCTTTCTTATCATTTCATAATGTCAGAGTGGGAAAGGACCTTGGAAGCCCAGGAGTCCAGTCCTTTCTTGCTACAGAAATGGAAACTCAAGCCCAGAGGGGAAGGGAATTGCCCAAGGCCACATAGTGGTCACACGATGAGTTAATGGCAGAGCTATGAGTAGAAGCCAGGTTTCCTGACCTCTCAAATATCCTTTCTGTTGTCTCAAACCAGCTTACCATCTGTGGTGCCTTACCTTGCAAAGGTTACTCAGACCATGGCTTCACACTGTTGCCAGTGGAGGGGAGAAAAAAAGGACTATGTCAAGCCACTTTCAAACTAAAACTCAGACTTATTTTATTTTACTTTTTTTGGAGATGGAGTCTTGCACTGTTGCCCAGGCTGGAGTGCAGTGGTCCAATCTTGGCTCACTGCAGCCTCTGCCTCCTGGAAGCAATTCTCCTGCCTCATCCTCCCTAGTAGCTGGCACTATAGGCGCGCGCCATCACCTCTGGCTAATTTTTTTTTTTTTGTATTTTTAGTAGAGATGGGGTTTCACCATATTGAGTAGGTTGGTCTTGAACTCTTGACCTCAAGTGATCTGCAGGCCTTGGCCTCCCAAAGTGCTGGGATTACAGGTGTGAGCCACTGCACCCAGCCTCACTTATTTATATAGATAGATAGATAGATAGATAGATAGATAGATAGATAGATATAGATAGATACGGGAGAGGGTCTTGATATGTTCCCCAGGCTGGTCTCGAATTCCTGGGCTCAAGTGACCCTCCTGCATCAGCCTCTCAAAGTGTTGAGATTACAGTCATGAGCCACCGCACTCAGCCTAAAACTCAAACTTGACCAGACGACTGCAACAGTCTAGAACACTGCCATCCTGGGATTCTGTGACCCTGACAAAAAGGAGAAAGGGAGCTGGCAGACAAATGCCAAGGGTGTGCAATGGGGAGGTCACATCTAAACCGAGGGAATTATACCCAGATTCATCAGAACATCAGACAGTGACTGTACTGGGGGAGGGGCTAAAGGATCAGGGCACTGATTTGAGGGAGGTCTCTAGAGACTGGGATTTAGAGGAAGCAAAGAGTAGAGAACAGATATGGGGAGAAGGAGGTCAAGTCTGTTGAAATGAGGACCGAGCAAGGATGGGGAGGAAATACGGGGAGAGTCCTACAGAAGAGAATGGATGAAGTGTTGGAGGAGGTGAGGCAGTTTAGCCAAAAGAAAAGTAGTTTCCTGTGGACCTGAGATCTTCAGGCCGATGAGCTGTTAGGGACAACAGGGATCTGTGTGGCCTCAGGGAGCAGAGCTGAGATCCAAGGATGGAAGCCACAGAGAAAAGGAGTTCCGACATGCAAGAACTTTCTAAGAGCCAGGGTTGTTTTAAGAAGGAAAAGATAGCTGTGATAGGTAGTGAGCTCCCCATCGGTGGAAAGTTGCAGTCAGGGGCTGCGTAATCATCTGTAAGGGTGGGGCCCAGGGTCTGGGTCCTGAGTGGGGGGTGGGGCTGGAAGGCCGGGACGTGGAAGGCTAGGGGGTGTGAGGGGGGTGGGAGAGGAGCAGGGTGGGTCTGGGTCGGGAGTGGTAGCTGCGCTAGGTCCGCCCGGGCCCAGTCGGGCCCCCCACGTGGCCGCTGTGGCCGGGCTGCGCCGGGCTGGGCCAGGCTGGGCTGGGCGGGGCAAGGCCAGCGGTCGGCTGGGAGGCGGGCGCGAGGGCGGGGAGCGGCGCGGAAGCCGGGCCACATAAAGGAGCGAGCGGCGCGACGGGGGCGGCTCTTTCCTGGGTGGGGTTTGTGAAGTCGTGGCCCGTTAGCAGGAAGCCGAACAGTCGCCCCGACGCTACTGAGGACCCAATCTGAGTCCCCGGCCACCCGAATCCGAGCCGTGTGTACTGTGTGCTCAGCACTGCCCGACAGTCCTAGCTAAACTTCGCTAACTCCTCTGCCTTTGCCGCCACCATGCCCAAAACGGTGAGTGCCGGGGTGGGCGCTGTCGACCCCAAGGGCTCTGGCTGAGCCTCTTAGCCCTTTGCTGATGGCTGAGGGCTTGGCCAGCCACCGGCCCGCCTGGGACGCTGCGCCCTCCGCCATAGCCTAGAGTAGGGAGGGGACCGGAGTGGGAATCCCGGTCTGGTGCACCCTGAGGGGTTGAGGGGGTGTCCAGGCTGGAAGTTTGAACAGGGCGAGGCCTGCCTCTTTCTCAGGTTCCAGTTCCCTGTGTCTGAGATGCAACAGTGAGGATAGCTTCTTTGGGGCCTGGGGACTCCCCTTGCCCCTGACAGGCCATGGGCACAGAGGAGAGGATTCTGGTCCAGAAGACAACACTTCCCCCAACTCAGGAATTGGCACCTTTCAGGGGCAAGGCTGCCAATGTCCAAGAGGAGCCTTGGGAACAGAGAAGCAGGGAGGAAGGAGGGAGCCGCTCGGGCGGATCCCACACCCCCACTCACCTTTCCCACAGCCTAACCGGGTGGCTCCAGCTGTTTTCCACTAGGAGGTGAGGAGAGAGATGTGAGGAAATCGTCATCGAGGCTGCACCCGAGCGCACCAATACTTCATTAGGCACCAGTCTGAGGAGAGGCCTACCCCATCTGCTGGGAGAGAGGACCGGTTTCTCCCTCCTCTCCACCCCCAAATCCCTGCCCCTCCCATTGCTTAATGCCTCTCTATCTCCTCCTATACCCGCCGGACTATTTTGTGTGGTGTGGGTTCTCTCGTCGGGCCACACCTTTCTAGAGTGGTGGTTGATTTGGGGATGCGTCTCCACCCCACTGGCTGTTATGAGAGGAACCGAAGCCTCCTGGGAGTGGGTTAGGGGGGCCGGATGCCCAGGAGGGAGGGGGGAGGAGGGGTGTGCCTAATGAGCTCTGCTTGCTTTTGTGCAAGTCATGCCAAATGGCTGCTGGGGCCATTCCCTTGCTCAGAAAGGCCTGGTGACCACCCTGGCTTGAGTCCCTTAAGCCAAACAGCTTGTTGGGCTGGCCTAGTCAATACAGTGCTCCCAGACATGTCTCCCCAGGACTACTTGAGCCTTGTAGAGGTGAGATAGTGACTAGTAGCCTTGGAAAGGGCTGAAGGCCCCTGGGATGAGAGGAGACGAGTTGGGGGTCTAGCTTTTTGGGTTTGTGATGAGCTTTGGTTGCCACATTACTGTACACCAGCCTCACTGCCAAGTCATTCTTGCCTTTCCAGAACGTTGTCCTTCAGAAACACCAAGTTTTCAAAAAATGTGTGCTTTAGACTGTCTATCTCCTTTAGATTACTTGTGGTTTTAGAACATCAGGCTTTTACACACTTTCTTCCCAACTCCCCTGCCCCCAAGGAGAGAGTAATGGTTTTGGAGACAGGAGAAATACCCCATTGTCTGCCAAAACAGGATTATAAAGATCCTGTCAGGAGCAGCTCTTTGGGTCTCTCTCCGTGGTTGACTCCTGACTCCTCTTAAGGTGTGGGTTTGCCTGAACAGTTGTGTGGATCTCTGGGAATAGACATTGCTCCATGGCGTTTCTTCTGTAGTGGCATATCTCATCTTTAATTCTGAGATATCCCACCTTGAAACACAACTTCATGGGCCTGGAAGTTGCCTCAAACTTGCATGAATCACTCATCTCAGTCAAAGTGGCAAAGAAGACAAGACAGTGTGTTTATTGTTTTCCTGGGAGTGGAGAGAGATTGGAGTATAAGCTGTAGTCAGGCCTGGAGTAATGAAGGTGTCTAAATACTGAAGGCATTTTTATGCAGATTGACTGAAACCTGAATTAAATTGGAAGGAGAGGGCTGAATTTTGATAGACTGGAAGCATTAGAGAATTTTCTATGTTTTGACTCAAGGAACTTTTAGAAAAAATAACTATATGCCTGTTAAGGCCATAGAATCTTAACTTGAAAGGGACCTTGGAGACTATTTAGTACAACTCTCTTTAAAAACAAACAACAACAACAACAACAAAAACAAACAAACAAACAAACAAAAAAGCTAATGAGGATATTGAGGCCTACAGAAAAAGACCTACCTAAAGGCATATGGTGACTAAGCCAAGATTGGGGTCCAGGCTTTCTGATGGTCTTCTGATTGACCCTCTATTCTGACCCAGTGATTGAGTTCTTCACATTTGAGTTCTCTTTCTTGCTTCAAACAAATTGCCCCCTGTTCTCAGAACTTTATGGTCCTCAGATAAAAGGAAATGAGTAATTTGAGCAAAGTGGCCAAGGTTGGCATTTGTGTCATCTCCTGGTAAGGTTCAGCAGTGTCACCAGGTGCCTCCTGTTACTTTTCTTATTCCTCATCCCAAAGTCGAGCTGTTCAGGGGTGCATCCTAGTTCACTAAATACCAACCAGTAACTTTAATGAAAAAAGGAAAAAATTTCCCTTTCTCTACTCCCTTTTCATTGATGTGCTTTAAGCTATTTCTAGCTTATGATAGATAGAGAAGAGTAGTGGAAAATCAAACTCGTTCATTCACATGAAGCATGTCTATAGCCTATCTAGGGTCAGTTTCACTTTTATAGCCAATTGTCCCGCCTAGTCAGCCCAACCTCCTCTACATCTGTTAAAACATGCTGGCTGGGTGCGGTGGCTAACGCCTGTAATCCTAACACTTTAGGAGGCTGAGGCGGGCCGATCATGCGGTCAGGAGTTTGAGATCAACCTGACCAATATGATGAAACTCCATCTCTACTAAAAACAGGAAAATTAGCCGGGCGTGGTGGCACATGCCTGTAATCCCAGCTACTAAGGAGTCTGAGGCTGGAGAATTGCTTGAACCTGGGAGGCAGAGGTTGCAGTGCGCCAAGATAGTGCCATTGCACTCCAGCCTGGACAACAGAGCGAGACTCCTGTCTCAAAAAGAAAAAAAACCCTCACTATCCGCCACCGCCCTTGCCTTCTTGCCATTCCTTGGACTCTGCTTCTGGTTGCCAGTTTCCTGAGTCTGCTTTAGTAGCCAGAATGGAAAAGCTTATTAATTGCCATCTACATCTTCTGGTGATATACATATATATTTAAAAAGGCCTTTCCCCTCCCTACCTTCTTTAATTTTTTTTCTTTTAAGATCTCAAAGGCTTTAAGGCTTTCTTAGATTTCCTAAAAAAAAAAAAAAAAAAAAAAAATAGAAGGTGTTGTGAATTTTCAAGATGTTCTTGAGTTTCTGGTTTCCTTTTTTTGGGATTTATTAAATTTAGTATTGAAAAGGCTCTCCACAACTATAAAGTCCAATTCCTATCATTGTATAGATGATGAAACTGAAACCCATGTTATGGGGAGAGTAACCTAGAGTGATGCACTATGCCAGTTGCAAGGCTAGGACTTGAATCTAGGTCTTAGAGCGTCAGTCTTGGTGAAACACCTCTTTGATCTGCTGGGGTTTTAGCCATAGCTCAACAGATCAGGAGAAAGGTAATCAATTGTCATTTGATGGGGCCATCAATGTGAGCAGACATAGAGCCTAGCTCCTTGAAGTATCTGAAGGTGTCTGGGTCGGCATTCAGCTAAACTTTAACAGGGGCTGTGTGGATTGTTTATTCTCCTGCCATTCCTAGCATTGCTTGAGCCACTCGAGTGTCACTAAAGTGGTACTTGGTAAATAGGAGCCAGAACCTCAGTCTTTTAACCCTTGAACCAGCCCTGCCTGCAGACTTCAGGGTGGGGAAAAGGATCAGGAATAGAGTTTGTGTGAGAGAGGATCCTGCATCTTTTCACTTTGATTCTTCAGTTCACTTGGCCCTTTGTGAAAGTGTAGATGATACAGACAGAGCCTGGGAATTTCCTTTAGGCTTTTCTCTGAACAGCCCTCTGGGTAGGGAGGGGGCTGGTGGGGCAGGAAGGCCTTTGTGGGACCCACACCAACTAATCTATACTCTCTCATGTCAAGCTTGGAGAGGGAAAGGTTGCTCTGTGAGTAAGTGATAGAAGTAATATTGACCACTAACCTAACTTTCCATTCTCTAGCTGCCTGCAAGCAGTAGCTTGTTTTAGGGTATTGTTCTTACTTTTCTCTTACCTCGTCCTCCAATGAAAGTGCTTTATTGAATGATGGAGCTGGAAAGGATATTTGGAAGTCATCTAGTCTATTCCCCTGCTTCCAAATCTAATTCTCACTGGATGAGATAATATGACAGCTACAATTATTCTGAACTCTGTTCTAGTGTTGCATGGCAACAGCCTGTCTTAGGTCCCTTTGTATCTTTCTGAGAGTTTCCCCCACTGGAATTTCTAGACTCAGAGTCCCCAGAGGGGAGAAGATCTGGCGACCAACACTACCAGAGTTAGGCCTTTCATAACCGTAGCTGCTGGAAATTTGGCATTGTTACAGATTGGAAACAGTCTGTCTCTGATCTTTCAAAGACAGAATTGAATTTATCATGTGCCTCTTTCCTAACTCACAATCTTTTTTTTCCCTGCCACCTGCTCCATTACTTTGCTTGCAAAGGGGAAAAAACAGGGTCCAAATGTGGTCTTCTTTGGAGGTAATCTATTGGTTCAAGTGAACGGGGTGGTCTTTTCATGATTTACTGGCTTTGCTGTCTGTCCCTCCTCCCATTTCATGCTTTATAGAGCTGAAAAACTTTTCAAGTCCAGGTTCTAATTTGTGGTGTAGAAGTTATCACTTTGGAGGGTTAGCTCAGGATTCCATGAATTTGGAAAGTGGGTGCTGGGAAATGGTAAGCAACACTGAACTGATAATTTTTCTTCTCTTTCCATGTAAGAAGAATCTCTCTCCTGTCCTCAGTAAAGTGAGTCAAATGAAGTGGGTCTTTAGGCTAGTCCTTTCTTCAGGCCTTCTGTCTCTCTAGCTTTTCAAGACGGAACTGTACCAGTGATGGGTAAACTCTAGGAATCCTTCCAGTACTGATGTTTTTGAGACTCTTGATGGTATAGCACTGAGCCTCTTATTTGTATGTTCATTCCTTCAGACATTCTTTCTTCAACATTTGAGCACCTTCTATGTGTGAGGCAGTACTGGAAATACAAAACTGAACAGCACTTTTTAAAATGTATCCTCTTTTCCCATTATACTTCTGGAGTGCTGTTTCTACTTAAGTGCTGAGTTCAGAATGGACTGTTTCTCACATGGAGTTAGTTTGTTTCATTAGTAGATCCAAGAACAATACTGGCTTAAGTACTCTTAGCCATTTCTTCCTGAATCTATGGAAGAGAGAGGGCTTGTCTTTCCTTACTGTGGAAAGAAATAAACCAAGTGATATTATATTATGAAGGCTGTGAGTTGACTGAAAAGCTTTGGACAAACACCAGAAGCTTCATAGATTTCCCTGCCATTCTTCTCACATTTTCCAGTGCCTGCCTGCCTGATAGTAGAATAGTCCCTTTTATTTCTGCTGAAAGGCATGGAAGCTACTAGATTATGTTTTAGATTTTCTTCTAACATGGTGAGTGCGGTAGTTAGATATATTGGTAGATATTGAGGCCTTCCTAAAGGCTTCTAAACAAGCCTCCTAAAGTATCTACCACCAGTGAACTGAGGATTGGCTTTTGTGAAGTACAGCATTTCAAAGGCATTTGCACTTAGGGCAACCCAGAGCTTCTCTAGCCTTAAGCTTTCCTTTATCTGGTTGTTCTGGATGGGCTGAGTTTCTCACAGGAGTGTTTTGAGCAATAGAACAACTGGGCTGGCCTTAAACCTTCTGCCTCAGCCTTTATCTTCTTGATGGGGGCACTAAAGTCCAGAAAAGGGAAAGGATTTGAGTGAACTGGTTATAGGGCAATGACTAAAACCCAACTTGCTTGGCCCCAATGTAGGGGAAGGACTTTGAATGCCTACCTTCTAAAGGGCACTCACTGCAAGGTGCTCAGTGTCTTCTCCCTCTGTGCTTGTGGTGACTTGACCATGGAGTTATGGTCATGGGAAGAGCAAGTTCTTCTGAATGTGTACAGCTGACTTCAGGTGCTTCTTTATTTGGAAATGGTTCAGCCTCAGACCTTGTCTCAGGAACTCTTTGTAGCACTTCCCAGGAAGGTAAGTGTTTTGCTTTGGATTGTGAAGGGTGGTGGAAGGCAGATGTGTAGGCTGAAGGGAGGTAGAGAGAGGACACTAGTCACATTTTTCTGCTTGAGACTAGGTCTTACTGTTCTAAGAAACTTGAGGGAGTGAGTTATTTTTTTCATCATATTCATAGCCAGGAGGGTTAGGCAGCTTGTTCAAGATCACATAAAGTTGGTAATAGTATTGAAAGGAGAACTTGGATTTCCTAATTCTGAAGTTAGTGGTCTTCCACTGGACTTGGCTGCCTTGGAAGAATGACTCTTTCTACCCAGAGAGCACAGACTTCCAGAGAATTGGCTCTGTGGTGATTATGTTAACAAGATGGCTACAATGGAGTTCCCCTAAAATGATTTTGCTATAGCAGGTTTTTCTGGGATCTCCAATGACTGTCTTCTCTTCCTGCCCACCTCTCGCCCCAGTTCCCTGCTTTCTCTTTGCCCTGTTTAATTCTGAGCTCTGACCTCTTTGAATTCTGACTCAGTGCTCCAGCTTGACCCGCCCCTTGAGTTAGGAGAACATCATAGCACTTTTTTCCAATTTAGTGACAATATTTGCTGCTGTAGCAAATTGAATGCAGACTGGAATCTCCTGGCTTCAACCCTCACCACTCACTCACCTCTAGGTGCTTATAGGCCAAGTCTGGGGCACGTAGCTAAAAAAAGACCTTCCAAGCCTCCATGGAAAGGAAGCATAGAGTAGTGCTGAAAAACAGACTCTGGAACTAGACTGTTTGAACTCAAATCCCAGTTCTATGACCGGCTAGTTATATAGCCTTGGACAAGTTATTTAACTTTTGTACCTCATTTCCCTCAACTATAAATAATAATAGTACTTATAGGGTTGTTGTGAGGATTACATGAGGTAATTTACATAAAGGACTTAGAACTGTGCCTAGAATCTAACAAGTGATATACAAATGTTACAATTATTTATTGAATTACTATATGCCTAACTTTGTGCTAGATCAGATGGATAAGAAAGAATGCAGGAAGTTGAATTCTCACCATTTAATAAGTGGTTACTATGTACTATTTACCATAAGGGATAGAAATAAATGAAGGAATGATACAATTGCTGCCTTCAAAGATCTCCTTTCTCCTATTTAATTGGGGATTTAGGGCCAACTCACTTAAAAACGGTTTGATTTCTACAGATTTTTGAGGAGAAAGGGTTTGCTGGGTCATGAACAGGTCCTTAAAGGGTGTGTACACTTGGGAGCAGTGGCCTTTCTGGGTGGGAAAGTGATGTGTTTTTGGTATGTGGGTGTAAACCAGATGGCCCTAGGCCGATGCTCCCTTGAAAGTGAATTTCTCTGAAGTGAAGGAAGGCTGAGGTGCTGACTGATTCAAGGGGGGGCCACAGACATAGATATAAGCATAGATGAAGCTGCTCTTTCTAGGGTCATTTGGAGCCAACAGTCCTTTCTTAATTGGCAAACAAGAGTCTGCGGGGAGACTATACCTTTGGTTTTCCGGAATTGGGCAAATTAATTTTTTTAAATGTTACTTCTGTTGACCAAGTAGGTATATGAGAGGGTCTTTTCTTCATGCTTCCACATGAACTAAACCAAAGAACAGAGCTTGGCGATAACTCTTTATGTCAGCACCCTAGAAACAGCTTTTAGTTCTCCCTGTGACTTTGCTACAAAATCAGATATTTGGGAAATGGTGGAGATAGGAGGTGGGGAGAATTTCTCAGTATGTGGTTGTTAGAGGTGGAGGAGTGTGATATTTTCTGGCCAGGGCACAGCTGCAGCATCTGGGTCTTGAATTTGGAGAAAAGGCCTTTTGGGCAACTTTCAAAGCACAGCCTTTTGTCTGTGCCCAATGACACAGATACTAGATCTGATACTCCTTTCAATGGACTTGTTGTGGCATAAGGTAAGTGTTGACATAGCTCCTAGGCCACTGGTATGGCAAATGGCTCTGTGCTTCCATAGTAGAACTGTTTTGCCAGTTATCTTCTGTGACTGGTGACTTCAAAGATTGAAGTTTCTTCCCATTCCTGGCAACCCTTCTACCTTACAGGAATTTGATAAGATACTTTGTGCATCCAGGGATCAGAGCCTAATGAGAGAAGAGTTGAGATGTGACAGTTTGGTGGTACAAAACAAGATACAATCCTGAAAATTTTTTTCCTGGGTATATATTTGGGAAATGACGGGGGCCAAGGCCTAGGAGGGGGAACAAGACATACCTACCAGGCATGATCAATATTTCCTTCCCTCTCTTTAGTCTTGGCCTTCCTTAAATACCTGAGAAGGATCAAGTCTTATTTTTCTCAAGTTGTGGGTTTAGATAAGGTTCCTGATCTTACTTTCTTGATCTAATCTGCCTTTCTTCTATCCATGATTTCTTTCTTTTCTTTTCTTCTCTTTTTTTTGATGGAGTCTCTGTTGCCCAGGCTGGAGCGCAGTGGCACAATTTCGGCTCACTGCAACCTCCATCTCCTGGGTTCAAGAGATTCTCCTGCCTCAGCCTCCAGAGTAGCTGGGACTATAGGCATGTGCCACCACGTCCTGCTAATTTTTGTATTTTTTTAGTTCAGATGAGGTTTCACCATGTTGGCCAGGCTGGTCTTGAACTCTGCCCACCTTGGCCTTCCAAAGTGCTGGGATTAGAGGTGTGAGCCACTGCTCCGGGTCAATCCATTTCTTTTTCCGGAATCTCAGCCTGGATGTTTGATAAAGTGCAGCAAGAGCCTCTTTTTTTATCTGTTGTAGTTTATAACTGAGGTTGACTAATCTATGATATGGAGCTGAAGGGAGAGGGTCATGGTAATAGTCAATCTGGGTATCATTAGTTAAGTTGTACAAATCTTTGCTATTTTCAAGAGTTTTAAGTGAGCTAAGCTCCTCTCTAAACATTCTTGTAGATACTTGTGGGAGACCGACTAATTCCTTTACAAAGAAGAAAAGTCAAATAACTTCTTTGCCTTTTAATTTTCTTTTTCTCCAACATGAAAATATCAGTAGTGTTAGAAATAGGCAAATAGAGGCCAAACTTTGTGGCTCATGCCTGTAATCCCGGCACTTTGAGAGGCCAAGGTGGGTGAATCATTTGAGGTCAGGAATTCGAGATCAGCCTGGACAATATGGTGAAACCCTGTCTCTACTAAAAATAGAAAAAATAGCTGGGTGTGGTGGCAGGCGCCTGTAAGTCCAGCTACTCAGGAGGCTGAGGCAGGATAATCACTTGAACCCAGGAGGCAGAGGTTACAGTGAGCCGAGATCACGCCATTGCACTCCAGCCTAGGTGACAAAGCGAGACTCTGTCTCAAAAGTCTAAAAAAAAAAAGAAGAAATATGTAAATGGAAAAGAACAAAACCCCCTCCCAGGTCCCTTATTCCCCTTGGTGCCTGGGCCATTATAGGTCTAGCATATGCTTGGTGGGAACATCTGCCATTTGCTTTAGGGTAACACTATATCTTTCTGTTTTGGGTACTTGAAGAGCTGCTCCAGCAGGGCCTGATGAAAATCTAGCCTAGTTGCCTTTCTGTCTGCCATAGCCTGGGCATTTTCTTAAGGTTGGGAGTTTTCCTCCTGGCCTTAGGCCAGTTGCTAGAGGAAACTGATGACTAAAGGCTTCCTCCCTGCGACGTCAACTTCTGGAACCTTTCCTGATGATTCCTACCAGTGAAGTCTGCCTTATTTGGTGATTTTCTCCCCCCTCAAGTTACTCCCTCTCCTTGCCACCCCACCTCAACTAGTCCTCTGTTCTCCTTTGGTACAGGAAATGCCTTCTTCAAGTTTATACAATACAACCTGCAAACTTCTTTTCTCCTCGTTTAGAGTACTAATATGGGGGAGGAGTGGGGAACAAGAGAGGAAGATGGGAGAACTCTGGAATGACTGTGATTTCTCCACCCTGCTTTCTTATCTCCCCTTATCCTCTTGACACTGCCTGGTCACTCCTCTCCAGCTTCTTACCTAGGTCTCTTACAGCCTAGGAGTGGTCTCGATTGGGCTAAAGAGGTTCAGAGTGTGGGGGTGGGATGGGGCTAGGGCTTTCAACATTTGAAACTATTTCTTTGGAGCAGGTAAAGCCTTCCAGTTGGTAAGTCTAGTTCTTTATATATGCCTGTGGTATGCCTAGCCTTCTCACTTGGCTTTCCTGGGTGGGCTGAGTCAAGGTCCCTCTACCTCCCCTTCCCAGTCCTGAGCTGTCTAACTTTAGGTTAGAAGAGCTGAGCTTTTTTTTTTTTTTCCTTTTTGTTTTCTTGAGCTGAGCTTTTGACACTTACAGCTTGGGACACTTGTCTGGGTGTCTTTTAAAAAATGCCTTATAGTAAAAATGGTACAATGGAAAGAAGAGTGAGATATTTGGCTTTAGTCTTTGCTTGTGTGACCTTGGGCAAGTCACTTTTATGAGCCTTAATTTTCTTATCTACAAAATGGAGACATTAGCTTTTTCTGACATTCTGACTATTTGTGCCCAGTCTTTAAGGGGCTAGGAAAGAGTTCTTAGAAAGCATGTAACAGAGCAGAGTAAGCTTCTCCCATTTAGAATGGCATTGAATGTGTCATTTTCTTCTCCAGCTACCAATATGTAAGTGACCCCTTCTATTTCAGTGAGCTCTGCTCTGGATCTGCCTACCACAGAGCTCACTGTGGAGATCCTGGCTTGGAGAGACAACTGTTGACTGCATGCTTTGGGTGTGGCCTTGGAGTCCAGCCTGCAGACTATAGTTGCTGGCTATTTTTGGTCATCTGTGACTCAGGAAGAATAGAAGACGCTTGGATTTGTCATTCTTCCATTAGGGAAAGGGAAGACCAAGAAACAAACCAAAACTGAGCGCATATGAGATTTGACTTCCTTTACTCCCTCCCCCACAACATCCCTCTTCGTAGGGCTATGAAATTGCTTTTGAGTGAGTCTTAAATTGCTAAGCTCCCTTTTCCCTTCCTCTATCTGAGTCATTGTTGACTATGTTGCCCTTGGATGGGGATAGCTAGGTGATGTGGGCTTGGGTGGAGCAAAAGGGAGAATTTCTAGTCAGGAAGATTTCCACACACCTAGTGTTGGGCTTTCAACTGATCCTGTATTTTGCAAATATGGTTTCCTTTGGCGTTAGTCCTGAAGATTAAAGGAGAGGGATTTCTGAATTTTCTGTGAGGGCCTACAAGGCTGATAGGGAATAAGCAAGTTTCTGGGAAAGGTGTATCCTTGACTGGATCTGTTTTTACCCATCCTCTACTTCTTCCTCGTTTTCTTCCTTCTTACTGACATTTTATCCAGTGCTTGCTAGTGAAACAAGGATCCCACACTGGATCTCAGCCACCTAAGAGTTGGCCATGAACATAAACCTTACCTTCTCTGAGCCCCCTGGAGGAAGGGGCAAGAAGAAGTCTTGGCATCTGTTTTCTTTCCTTTAGAAACAAACTTCTTGGGCACCCTTGGGCAGTTTAACTACCCAACCTTAGTTGAGTAATGCTGGGCAGTGCTGTTAGGGGGAAGATTCTTCTCCAGCATTGAGCTGGAATGGCCTTTGGGCTATGCAGGAGCTTGCTGCTGTAAGCAGCTGCCTTGCTGAAAGCTTCTCATTCTTCCTAGGTGCCTCACATGGGTTGTTAGTAATGCCAGTTGCAGGTGGCAGATCCAAATGACTGTTGGTTCGGGAAGGTAGGCAAGCAGATGGAGGAAGAAGGAATGTAGAGTCAAATGGAAGAAGAGTGTTTTTTTATTTTCATATTTCCCCTTTTTGTAAAACTCAGCATGGCATATGACAAGATTTAGCTAATAGAGACAGAAATTGTGTATAAATTCATTTTAACATGGCAATAATTATTTTTATTTCTTGTCACATCTCACATATGTACCTTAGTTTTCGATGGTGCAATCATAGTGTACATAAAAAAGTTATACTTCTGCCGGGTGTGGTGGCTCACGTCTGTAATCCCAGCACTTTGGGAGGCCGAGGTGGGTGGATCACGGAGTCAAGAGATCGAGACCATCCTGGCCAACATGGTGAAACCCCATCTCTACTAAAAATAAAAAAATTAGCCGGGCATGGTGGCATGCACCTGTCGTCCCAGCTACTCAGGAGGCTGAGGTGGAAGAATAGCTTGAACCCAGGAGGTGGAGGTTGCAGTGAGTCGGGATTGTGCTACTGCACTCCAGCCTGGCAACAGAGCAAGATTCCATCTCAAAAAAAAAAAAAAGAAAAAGAAAAAAAGAAAAAGTTATATTTCTTCTCCCCACTTAACACATCACTAAAAACTTAGATAAATGCTATTTAATTTTAAGAAATGAACATTCTAATGGCCTTGTAAAATTCCGTTCAATGGCTATGCCATAATTTAAAACCATTCTCCTTTTGGGACAGAATTTAGATTACTCCCAGCATTTGCTAGTATATATGACATTGCCATGATGTGAAAAGAGAAAATCGAAACCTCTTAGCATGGCATATATGGCGTTCCCTTTGGTACGTCGCCCCATCCTAGCTTCCTCTCCCGGCTCAGCTCCCATTTATTCCCACATGTATGCTATATGGTAGCTTTGTGGGATCAAGGTTTCCCAAGTAAGCCTGCCTATCTGTTTTTTGTTTTCGTTTTTTCAAACATCTTTCTCAGGTTGAATTTTTTTGTTTTGTTTTGTTTCTTTTTGAGACAGCCCAGGCTGGAGTCCAGTGGCCCAATCTTGGCTCACTGCAACCTCTGCCTCCGGGGTTTGAGCGATTTTTGTGCCTCAGCCTCCCAAGTATCTGGGATTATAGGCATATGTCACCACACCCGGCTAACTTTTGTATTTTTTTGGTAGAGATGGGGTTTCATCATGTTGGCTAGGCTGGTCTTGAACTCCGGGCCTAAAGTGATCCACCTGCCTCAGCCTCCCAAAGTGCTGGGATTACACGCATGAGCCACTATGCCTGGCCATGAATTTTTTTTTTTTTTTTTAGAGATGGGGTTTCACCATGATGGCCAGGCTGGTCTTGAACTCCTGACCTCAGGTGATCCACCCACCTCAGCCTCCCAAAGTGCTGGGATTACAGATGTGAGCCACCGTGCCCAGCCGAATTTTTTTTTAACTGTGGAAAGAAATGCCATACTTCTTCTTTGTGCTTTGGCCTATGTTCTTTCCTTCAGCTTGAAATTTCAGGTGCCTCTTCTTCACCTTCCCCCTACTCCATGTCACTTCCACTGGAAACTTACTTTATTACTTCCAGGTAGTATTAGTTTTACTGTCTTCTGTGTGCCCATTGTACTTTGTAAGAACTTCTGTTAAGTTATTTACCATGTGAAATTGCAGCCATGTGGACTCCTAGGCTTACTCCTTCATTAAACTCATGCATTTGGAAGCTTCTAGCTCTTCCTGTCTCAAGAAGGTGCCAGGTGGAGGTGGTTAGGAATGGACAAACCTTTGAGGAGCATTTGGTCAGTAATATACATGTTGAGGGAGAAGCAGTAGCAATGAAGACAAGGGATGCAAGGGATCCAGCAATGTTGGATCAGCACCTAGTAGGACATACTAGGCACTAGCAATAAAGAAAATACGCCTTGGAGAAAGGACAGGTGTATTAGCACCTATAGGGAAGAGAGACTTGAGGGTAAGTACAGAGAAAGCCTAGCTGGCCTTGAGTCACCAGTGCAAACTCTGAAATCATTCCAGACGTTAGTTCCCCATTTGTGGAATGGAAAGAGTAATAGCACCCTACTTCTTAGGGTTATGGTGAGGATTCATTCAGTGCACTAATGCATCTGCAAGTGCTCTGTGAGGTGTGAGGCACAAAGGAAGATTGGCCCAGGACACTCCAGTATTTTTATTCCAGTTGGCCTCTTAAAGTTCTGTCCTATATATGATTCCAGTCAAGCCTCTGAACCCAGAATGCCAGATGCTGCAGTTTCTCTGAGTCCCCTATAGGTGCCCCTACAGCCTGGTTTTTTGAAGTAGGAGGTATTCAGGGAAATACCATCTCCCCATTTATTTGAGCAGCATGACTCCAACTGGCCCTAGCACAGCTCTACTCATGAATGACCACAAGTGCCCGGGCAGGGAGGTACCACCTTCGCCTTAGCTCTTTAGTATCAAATAAGTGGTATAGAGGTTTTCCTAACATCCCTTTAGCTGTAGGTAGAAGTATAGAAGCTGCAGTGAAACTGAGCACCTTTCAGGTCTTCTGGTCCAAAGCCTGCTATGCGCTGTGGGAAGGACAGATCTTCATGTCTGTCACTAATTGTATACTCTTCAGAGGCCTGCCCATCTCATCTGTCTTAGGAAAACAGCTCATGAGGAACCATCAAAGCCAGATTCAAGGTCTTTGAGTGGAGAATCTCAATTAATTGCTTTTTGTTTTCACCACATACTACCCATGGCTTCTGCTGTTGTTGTTGCGACCCTGCTGCCTTAGCCATTTGCATACCCCCAGTCCACCCCAGGATTTTATGTTTTGTAAGGAAGCAAATGACCTGAGCCAGTGGAAGATCTATTGGTCAACTTTAAGTCAACATGAAGAAGGGACTTGCTCAAGGTCACATAGTGAGGCAGAAGCAGAAACTGGTATTGAAGGCAGTATCGAACCCAGTACCTTGGGTTAGGTACTGGGGATACAATGGATGGTGGGCAAAGAGTAGATTCTCAACAAATATTTATTGAATTGATATGTTAATATCTACTATTTTCATGTTGAAACTGTCTTCTTTAGACTCTTTAGCCAGATCTACCAGACAGGCGAACAACAATTCCATTGGTCTACTGGAAAATACCTAATGTGGACCCAGGTGAGCCCTGGCAGAATGGAGCAGGGTAGCGCCAGGGAATGTGAAGGCATTGCCTCTCTTGTGCACCTTGGAGAAAATGTTTATCTGTGAGTGACCAGCTTGTTCATAGCCATTTCTGCTCCCTTTTCCCACATCTTCACATAATATGGTAGTGTTCATGTCAAGCGGGAATATTCAAATCAAAGCTTTTTGTGGATTCTAATAGGCAGCCATGCAAGCATTTCTGTCCACCTTTGTGAAGTTGTACAAAGTTTGGCTGTAGAGTACGTATTTGAGACATTAATCAGTTTTTATATTTTTTGTGTTTGTGCTGCTCCTTATGGCATGTCCAGCAGGCAGGGCTGCACTGTGTAATTTAATCCTGAGAAGTTTGTGCACCTGAGGTTTAGAGATTGGGTTGGCCCCTGTGCTGAGGCATAGGAAGAGACAAGCATAGATCAGGGAAGATAGCAAGGAAGTCCTAGAGATCTTAATGTTGGGGCACCCATTAGCTGTCCACTCTTGCTATTGCTACTGTTGCCACCACCACCACCACCACCCAGGCCGCTTTAGACCCCAGAACTGCATATCTTTGCAGATTTGGTATGTTTTGGCCAAGGTAGGCTAATTTTGTAGGCAGTAGGAGGTATTTTCCTCCCATCAACTCCAGAGAGAGGGGTAAGGCCAGCATTTGAGAGGTGTAGGTTTATGCTTGCTAGGTAAGGTTGGCTGTCCTAAAATAGAGAGAGCTTCTGAAGGTCACTTAGTCTTTAAAGGACTTTTTCCATCTTTTTTTTTTTCAGCACTGAGCTAGACACCATATAAGGAAAGTTAACAAACACACTCTCTGCTGTGTGGTAGGACAGATTTAAATAAAGACAGGCTTTGTTCTACAATTTTGGATTAATTTTTCATTATGAAACTAATACATATTTGTTGTAAGAAATGAAAGAGCACTGAAAAATATAAAGCCTCCTGTCTTCTGCCCCTGACTGTATTCTCCAGAGACAACCACCGTTAACCAGTTAGTTATGTGAATATAGACTCTTTTTTCTTTTTTTCTTTTTGGAGGTGGCGTCTTGCTTTGTTATCCAGGCTGGAGTGCAGTAGTGCAGTCTTGGCTCACTGCAGCCTCCACCTCCTGGGTTTAAGTGATTCTCATGCCTCAGCCTCCCAAGTAGCGGGGATTACAGGTGCCCACCACCACGTCTGGCTATTTTTTTCTATTTTTAGTGGAGTTGTGGTCTCGCCATGTTGACCAGCCTGCTCTTGAACTCCTAACCTTAGGTGATCACCTGTCTTGGCCTCCCAAAGTGCTGAAGTTAAAGGCATGAGTCCCAATCCATAGATTCTTTTTTCATGCATTTGTACATATATGCCTTTAAAAGCACAGATAGTACAAATCCACATTGTTCTGCTTTTTAAACTTAATAAGTACTGCATATTTTAGTGTCAAATTCGATTTTAAAGTCTACAGGGGCTCATTAATAACAAATAGGTAGAACACTTTTAAACATGAATTTTTTTTTTTTGAGGCAGAGTTTCACTCTTTTTGCCCAGGCTGGAGTGCAGTGGCGCAATCTCGGCTCACTGCAACCTCCGCCTTCCAGGTTCAGACACTTCTCCTGCCTCAGACTCCTGAGTAACTGGGATTACAAGCACACGCCACTGTGCCTGGCTAATTTTGTATTTTTAGTAGTGATGGGGTTTCACCATGTTGGCCAGGCTGGTCTTGAATGCCTAACCTCCAGTAATCCACTGGCCTTGGCCTCCCAAAGTGCTGGGATTATAGGTGTGAGCCACTGCACCTGCCCTCCCCCAATTTTTTTTTTATAGAGATAGGATCTCACTCTGTCACCCAGGCTGTAGTGCAATGGTGTGATCATAGCACATTGTAACCTCCAGCTCCTGGGCTCAAGCAATCCTCCTGTCTCAGCCTCCTGAGTGACTAAGTCTACAGGTGCATGCCCAGTTTCTTTTTTTTAAGTTTTTTGTATAGACAAGGTCTTGCTGTGTTGTCTTGGCTAGCCTTGAGCTCTTGAGCTCAAGCAATCCTTTCACCTCAGCCTCCCAAAGTGTTGGGATTTCAGGCATGAGCTACCAATGCCTGGATAAATGGGTGGAACAGTTAAAATCTACACAAATAAAGAGGCCATATTCTGCATTAAGTGGAAAATAAAGAGGAAGTAGTGAGGATTTTTCTGTCTGAGAGGGAAGGCTTTTTGAAGATGTGATATGTGGACCCTTCTGTTGGGATGAAAGATGATGGTAGCTGCTCTCCTTCCAAGCTCAGTAGGCCCCACCTATAGAGATTACTTTAGATCCTGTGTCTAAATGACCTCAGTGGAGTGACTAGTGGTAGGATAAACTTGTTTTCTGCTCTTAGCATGGTCCTCTTCCTGTTCTGTGGTTTTGCCACCTCGGGGTGGTTTGATTCCAGACAGTACCTGACTGAGAACCCTGTGCCTCAGAAGACCGCTGGCTGTTGGAACTGTATGAGGTGAAGGAAAGAAACTTTGTGAGTGTACATATGTATGTGTTTGTGGTAGGCACACATGCTTTTCTAATCTCCAAAGAAGAGCAGTGGAGGCTGACCCAATGGTAGTGTGTTATCAGATGGTTATCAGAAGGCAGTGGGTTATCAGAACTTACTAACATTAGTGTCACTGAAGTTTTTTTGTTTTTCTATTTTCTGAGACAGAGTCTTGCTATGTTACCCAGGTTGGAGTGCAGTGGCATGATCTTGGCTCACTGCAACCTCCACTTTTCAGGTTGAAGCAGTTCTCATGCCTCAGCCTCCCAAGTACAGGTGTGCACCACTGTGCCTGGCCAATTTAAATATTTTTAGTAGAGTCAAGGTTTTGTCATGTTGGCCAGGATGGTCTCGAACTCCTGGCCTCAAGCAATCTGCCTGCTTTGACCTCCCAAAGTGTTGGGATTGCAGGCGTGAGCCACCACGCCCCAGTCAGTAAAGTTGGTATACAGTTTCCCACTGCTAAATTTGACTGGCTTAGAAAAAACAAAGAAGAGCTGTGGAAGGGCCTGTCAATTATCAGAGAAGCTGGATTAGAATTCCCTTCCCGACAACATACACATCAGAGATTTTGTCCAGGTGGCAGAAAAGTAGAATTTTGCAGAGCACTCAGCTATAGCTGATCCACAAGTTGAATAATTGAGGAAGATAGTGATTTGTGAAATACAAATAAACATGATATATATTGAAAGAAAAATTCTTGCCTAGTGGTCGCTGGTCCTGGTCTTAAAAGCTTGCTAGCTTGAGGGTATTGATCATGTTGAAGGAGCCAGGCCAGTAGAGGAGAAGCAGAATTACCAGAAATGTTGGCTCTATTCTGCCCACTCTTGGCAGGCCCCACCTTTCTCTTGTCTTTTTATTCCCAGACGTCCACAGGGGGTGTGGCAGAGTTCTGCTTGCCCAGCCTTTAATCCTGAAACCTCTGCTACCAGAGGTTAACCCTGACTGGGCTAGGCCCACAGGCCACTACAGGCATTATATTCCCTTCCCCTTCAGACAAACAGGAAGCTGCCTGCACACTCTTAGTGACTGGCACTTTCAGAAGCTTTGTGGGGCAGGGAGAGTAAAACTTTGAGATCAGGCTCCAAAAAGAAAAGAAAGTGACATTTTAAATAATTTCCTGGGTTACTTGAGAAGGTGTGGATCCACAGTATCTCCAGGCATTTATTGTAGGCCAGGCTTGTAAGAATATTTGTGTTTCCATACTTACTTGCTGTTTTGACTTTGGGGAAGTTCCTTAACCTCCCTGAGCCTCCCCTTCTCCCATTGGTAAGGTGAGAATGATAATGTGTTAACCCTAGAATTGGTGGGAAACTTGGATAAGTTAACATTGGAAGGCTCTGAAATGTTAGCTCTGTAGAAAATCAAGTGTAAGGATTCAGGTGCTCATAGAAGTTTAAATCATGTTTTAATAGTCTCTGTTGACAAAAGCAATAGAGTATGTCAGTAGATGAAAGACTTTTAGCTCAACATTAAGAACGGTTATGATCCTTAAAAGGGTGAGCCTCAGTTATCAGAAAAAGTCCTCTTCTGTGGAACAGCTCATTTATAGACCATTTAGTACCAATGAGGCATTGCCACATAATCATCTCTTAACTATCCATAATAAAACGCTCTTTTCAGCTACCTGTGGACTGCCTATTCTAAATAAGGTGAGCTCAGGGAATACCAGCTCTTCTGATAGTCCAAATAACACATAATTAGTTATGCAAACCTGTCCCAAGAGTTCCCAGGGTGAAGTGGCTAGGTTGCTATTGCTGAGTAACCCATAGTGTATTACTCTTATGTTGACGTGGGTAACTGACCTTCACTATAAGGAAAATGGTTAACTTTGCACTCTGGAATAAGGAAAGTGATAGGATTCTATTTCTCAGGTCATTTGTGCTCTCATTGATCATCCCTGCAGCTGTGAACTCAGAGGCAGCACATTTATGAGAATGGAATTGGAAAGGAGGCAATCCTTCAAAGATTGGAGGTTGAGAAGACATGGCTGAGTGGGCCCTGCTTAGAATTTTATTCCAGGGAGAGTTGAGTAGCTCTCCCTTCACTATACTCTGCTGGGATTGTCCTTTGGCAAGAAGAGCCAAACTTAAAGAAAATCTTAAAAGAGTCATTAAGGATCTCTTGGGGCAAGTTCTTCTGGAACCTCTAGCGATTTAACAACCCAGAAAAGGAAATTCTAGGGTTAGGAAGCTGGAAAGGAGTTATAAGTTTAGGAGATAGCAGCCCATTTTCCAAATAGTTTGCTGTTTAAAATAGCCAAGTCAGATGCGAATTGAAGGAATCTCTTCACAGGTTGGCTGGCATTGTCCTGTAATTCTCTTCCAGTGTCCAGCTAATGATAATTCTCTACATTTGTAATAAGTTTCATAGTTGTAAAACTCTTACTATTATGTCATTTGGTATTCATCAACTCTCTTCAGTTGGCAGGTTAGAAATTATTATCTTTTTTTTAATTTTTAAAAATAGAGATATGGTTTCACTGTGTTGACTAGGCTAGTCTCAAGCTCCTGAACTCAAGTGATCTGCCCACTTTAGCCTCCCAAAGTGCTGGAATTACAAGTGTGAGCCACCACACCCAGCCAGGAATTAGGATCTTTACTTTTACATAAGGGAGAACTGAGGCTCAAAGACTTTAAGTGACTGCAAAAATTACTCAGCTAATGAGTAATGGAGACAAGGCTTGATTGGGAGACAGAAGACTTTGGTTTTAGACTATGCATGGGGTGGATTGTGGGAAGGGCAGGCAGTGTTGTTTCATAAAGGCCTGGACTTAAGCTCTGGTCATGGTTAGGTCAGAGTTCTGAATCTAGAAAGGAAGTATCAGCTTTAAACATTTGGCCCTTCCCCTATTCCAATGGCTGCCTAACCTCTTTTCAGTCTTTCTTCTAAAGGATCATAAGTCAATACTAATATTTAGAGAGACTTCTAGCACTTCGGGGCTGTGTGGGGATGGCCACCTGATATGTTTGTGTTCTGCCTGCTTGGGGCCTGGCCTGACTCTAGTTTTGCAACTGGCTTCCTGTGTAACCCATTCTTGATAGTGTCAGACCATTGCCTTCAAAGCTAGTTGTGCTTTCCACCTGGTTGAGCCAATAACTTATTTTGTTTTGCCATGCTCCTGGACATATAGGAGTTGCTTGTTAGTATGAGAGAATTGTTTGGGGGCTGCTTAGACCTAGCTAATGTAAGGACTTGTTTGTACCTTGGTGGGACCAAGAGTATCGATCCAACTTTTTGTTGAGAGGAGGAGGTATTGGAGAATCATGGAAAGGGCACTCTTTTTTAGTTGAAGAGCTGTTGTTTATTCTGGGCCCTGCTGTTAGCTTTCCAGAGCAATCTTGACCAAGTCCTTGCTCCTTTTTGGGCCATAGCCTGTTCCACAAGAGGTTGGTTTGGCTAATCTCTGAGGGCTATTTCCTGCTCTGAAGCTCTGATTTATTCAGAAATGTTACACTGCACTAACGATGGAGACTGGTCTGCCTCACTGTGGGTATAGGAATGGTAGCACACACCTCAGAAATGGTTTTGTTCCATGGGGAACTGAGCCAAATGGACAACTCTACTAGCTCCGAAAGATTAGAAGTGGTCAGCTGTGTCTGAATTTTGTAAGGCAGCATAACTGGGTGGAGGGGTGGGCAGGCAAGGGTGGCAGGCATCAGAGGATGGATGTGGATGAAGAGGGAAGAAGTGCCCCAGAGAGGTAGTTCATAGAGAACCCACCAGACATAGGTGATAAACTGACATCATGAAGTAGATGGTTTGTCCCAGTCCATGAACCAGGTAGTTCCCGGTCACAAGCAGTTGGTACACACTAAGGAATGCGATACCATCACATGGGAATGTGTCAATAGAGCCGCCAAAAGGCTGGGAATGCAGGAAGAGCAGCTGTTTCTTGTCATCATTCCCTCTGTGTAGGGTGGGAGGTTCTTAAAATTGGGCCATAGAGACCATATGTGGCAAATGAAGAAAACAATTCATAATGGCAGATAGATAGGCCTGGTCCTTCAGAGAAAGGAAAAGTTGTAATGCTTGCCTGATGTCAAAGCATGTGGGGTTGGATTTGCTAGTGCCAATACCTTTTAATTTTTTTTTTAATTGTACTTTAGGTTCTAGGGTACGTGTGCAGATCATGCAGGATTGTTGCATAGGCACACACATAGCAATGTGGTTTGCTACCTCCATCCCCCCGTCACCTACATCTGGCATTTCTACCCATGTTACCCCTCCCCGACATCCTCCCGCCCTGCTGTCCCTTCCTTGGCTCCTCCAACAGACCTCAGTGTGTGATGCTCCCCTCCCTGTGTCCATGTGTTCTCATTGTTCAACATCCGCCTAAGAGTAAGAACATGTGGTGATTGATTTTCTGTTCTTGTGTCAGTTTGCTGAGAATGGTGGTTTCCAGATTCATCCATGTCTCTACAAAGGACACGAACTCATCATTTTTTATGGCTGCATAGTATTCCATGGTGTATATGTGCCACGTTTTCCTTGTCCAGTCTATCATCGATGGGCATTTGGGTTGGTTCAGGTCTTTGCTATTGCAAAGTGCCACTATGAACATATGTGTGCATGTGTCTTTATAATAGAATGATTTATAATCCTTTGGGTATATACCCAGTAATGGGATTGCTGGGTCAAATGAAATTTCTATTTCTAGGCCCTTGAGGAATCGCCACACTGTCTTCCACAATGGTTGAACTAGTTTACACTCCCACCAACTGTGTAAAAGTGTTCCTATTTATCCACATCCTCTCCAGCATCTGTTTTCTCCAGATTTTTAAGGATCACCATTCTAACTGGCATGAGGTGGTATCTCAATGTGGTTTTGTTTGCATTTCTCTAATAATCAGTGATGATGAGCATTTTTTCATGTTTGTTGGCCTCATATATGTATTCATTTGAAAACTGTTCATATCCTTCTCCCACTTTTGGATGATTTGTTTGTTTGTTTCTTGTAATTCTGTTTTAGTTCTTTGTAGATTCTGGATATTAGCCCTTTGTCAAATGGGTAGATTGAAAAAAATTTTTCCCATTCTGTTGGTTGCCGGTTCACTCTAATGATTGTTTCTTTTGCTGTGCAGAAGATCTGGAGTTTAATTAGGTCCCATTTGTCTATTTTGGCTTTTGTTGCCAATGCTTTTGCTGTTTTAGTCATGAAGTCCTTGCCTATGCCTATGTCCTCAATGTTTTTGCCTAGGTTTTCTTCTAGGGTTTTTACGGTGTTAGGTCTTATGTTTAAGTCTTTAATCCATCTGGAGTTAATGTTAGTGTAAGGTGTCAGGAAGGGGTCCAGTTTCTGCCTTCTGCACACTGCTAGCCAGTTTTCCCAACACCATTTATTAAACAGGGAATCTTTCCCCATTGCTTGTTTTGATCAGGTTTGTCAAAGATCAGATGGTTGTAGACATGTGCGTTGCCTCCAAGGCCTCTGTTCTGTTCTATTGGTTTATATCTCTGTTTTGGTACCAGTACCATGCTGTTTTGATGACTGTAGCTTTGTAGTATAGTTTGAAATCAGGTAGCATGATGCCTCCAGCTTAGTTCTTTTTGCTTAGGATTGTCTTGGCTATGTGGGCTCTCCTTTGGTTCCATATGAAGTTTAAGGTGGTTTTTTTTCTAGTTCTGTCATTGGTAGCTTGATGAGGATAGCATTGAATCTGTAAATTACTTTGGGCAGTATGACCATTTTCATGATACTGGTTCTTCCTAACCATGAGCATGGAATATTTCTCCATTTGTTTGTGTCCTCTCTTATTTCCTTGAGCAGTGGTTTGTAGTTCTCCTTGAAGAGGTCCTTTACATCCTTTTTTAGTTGTATTCCTAGGTGTTTTATTCTCTTTGTAGCAATTGTGAATGGGAGTTCGCTCATGATTTGGCTCTATGTTAGTCTGTTATTGGTGTATAGAAATGCTTGTAATTTCTGCACATTGATTTTGTATCCAGAGACTTTGCTGAAGTTGCTTATCAGTTTCAGCAGATTTGGGGCTGAAATGAGAGTCTTCTAAATATACAATCATGTCATCTGCGAATAGAGACACTTTGACTTCCTCTTTTCCTAATTGAATACCCTTTATTTTTTTTTCTTGCCTAATTGCTCTTGCTAGAACTTCCAATACTATATTGAATAGGAGTTGTGACAGATGGCATCCTTTTCTAGTGCTGGATTTCAAAGGGAACGCTTCCAGTTCTTGCCCATTCAGTATAATATTAGCTGTATGTTTGTCATAATAGCTTTTATTATTTTGAGATATGTTCCTTCGATACCTAGTTTATTGAGAGTTTTTAGCATAAAGGGCTGTTGAATTTTGTCAAAGGCCTTCTCTGCATCTATTGAGATAATCATGTGGTTTTTGTCTTTGGTTCTGTTTATGTGGTGGATGATGTTTATAGACTTGTGTATGTTGAACCAGCCTTGCATCCCCAGAATGAAGCCTACTTGATCATGATGGATAAGCTTTTTGATGTGCTGTTGCAATCAGTTTGCCAGTATTTTATTGAAGATTTTTGCA
Source organism: Plecturocebus donacophilus (assembly GCA_004027715.1). NCBI lineage: Eukaryota > Metazoa > Chordata > Mammalia > Primates > Pitheciidae > Plecturocebus > Plecturocebus donacophilus. The sequence continues at coordinate 1,845 of PVKP010025165.1, read as the reverse complement.
TCTATGTTCATCCTGGAGATTGGCCTGAAGTTTTCTTTTTTTGTTGAGTCTCTGCTGGGTTTTAGTATCAGGATGATGTTGGTCTCATAAAATGATTTGGGAAGGATTTCCTCTTTATGGATTGTTTGGAATAGTCTCAGAAGGAATGGTACCAGCTTCTCTTTGTACGTCTGGTAGAATTCGGCTGTGAACCCATCTGGACCTGGACTTTTGTTGGTTGGTAGGCTATTAATTGCTGCCACAACTTCAGCCCTTGTTATTGGTCTGTTCAAGGTTTCAACTTCTTCCTGGTTTAGGCTTGGGAGGGTGCAAGTGTCCAGGAATTTATCCATTTCCTCCAGGTTTACAGTTTATGTGCATAGAGTTGTTTGTAGTTCGTGTTTCTGTGGAGTCAGTGGTGATATCCTTTTTATCGTTTTTTATTGCATCTATTTGATTCTTCTCCCTTTTCTTTTTTATTAATCTGGCTAGTGGTCTGTCTATTTTGTTGGTCTTTTCTAAAAAACAGCTCCTGATTTATTGATTTTTTGAAGGATTTTTTTGTGTCTCTATCTCCTTCATTTCATTCTGATCTTAGTTATTTCTTGTCTTCTGCTAGCTTTTGAGTTTTTTTGTTTGTTTGTTTTTTGTTTGTTTTTTATCTTGCTCCTCTAGCTCTTTCAGTTTTGGTGATAGATTGTCAACTTTGGGTCTTTCCTCGCTTCTCTGGTGGGCACTTATTGCTATAAATTTTCCTCTAGACACTGCTTTAAATGTATCCCAGAGATTCTGGTAAGTTGTGTCTTCATTTTCGTTGGTTTCAAAGAACATCTTTATTTCTGCCTTCATTTCATTGTTTATCCAGTTGACATTCAGGAGCCTGTTGTTCAGTTTCCATGAGGTTGTGTGGTTCTGAGTTAGTTTCTTAATTCTGAGTTCTAATTTGATTGCACTGTGATTTGAGAGACTGTTATGATTTCCATTCTTTTGCATTTGCTGAGGAGTGATTTACTTCAATTTATGTCATCAATTTTAGAGTAGGTGCCATGCGGTGCTGAGAAGAATGCATATTCTGTGGATTTGGGGTGGAGATTTCTGTAGATGTCTATTAGGTCTGCTTGGTCCAGATCTGAGTTCAAGTCCTGGATATCCTTGTTAATTTTCTGTCTCGTCGATCTGTCTAATACTGACAGTGGAGTGTTAAAGTCTTCCACTGTTATTGTGTTGGAGTCTACGTCTCTTTGTAGGTCATTAAGAACTTGCTTTATGTACCCAGATCCTCCTGTATTGGGTGCATATATATTTAGGATCATTAGTTCTTCTTGATGCGTTGATCCTTTTACCATTATGTAAATGTAATGCCCTTCTTTGTCCCTTTTGATCTTTGTTGGTTTAAAGTCTATTCTATCAGAGACTGGGAATGCAACTCCTGCTTTTTTTTTGCTCTCCATTTGCTCAGTAAATCTTCCTCCATCCCTTTATTTTTAGCCTATGTGTGTCCTTGCATGTGAGATGGGTTTCCTGAATACAGCACACCAATGGGTTTTGACTTTTTATCCAATTTGCCAGTCTGTGTCTTTTGACTGGAGCATTTAGTCCATTTCCATTTAAGGTTAATATTGTTATGTGTGAATTTGATCCTGCCATTTTGATGCTGGCTGGTTGTTTTGCCCATTAGTTGACACAGTTTCTTCATTGTGTTGATGCTCTTTACCATTTGGTACGTTTTTGGAGTGGCTGGTTCTGGTTATTCCTTTCCTTGTTTAGTGCTTCTTTCAGGAGCTCTTGTAAGGCAGGCCTGGTGGTGACGAAATCTCTCAGCAATTTCTTGTCCATGAAGGATTTTCTTTCTCCTTCGCTTATGAA
>PVKP010025164.1:0-34043 GCA_004027715.1 Plecturocebus donacophilus | reverse complement strand
CAACCAATATTTTATTTAAACCTGTGAAATGCTATGCAATTGCTGGGGAGTGATTTACTTCCAGTTATGTGGTCACTTTTAAAATAGGTATAATGTGATACTGAGAAAAATGTATGTTACTATTTTCTTTTTAAGTTTACCGTATTTCCTTTCTTTTCTTACTTTCTCTTTCTTCATAACGTTTAAAAAATAATTGCCAGCAATTTGGTAAGTTCATTAACTAATTCTCTCTTAAGTCCGGGCTGCACATGACCCTGCTGACTGGTGTGGATTCAATTTGCCCAGCAGGTGTATGGACGGTGCCCTCGTTACCCGCTCCCGAGGAGGAGAGCGGGGTTGTAATGCAGCCTGACTGCGCCTTATCTAACTTTTGTTTTTCTTGTAGATCTATAGATTTCCTTTACTGTGCTTTCTTGCCCATCGTGTGGGGTCTGCCAATAGGATCATTGCCTCAGCTGCATTTATATTCCTGAGAAGTTTACTCGGTTTATTTCCCCTGGTTCCGGGTTCTCGGAATTCATTTGTTGAGGTCAAGGATGCCATATTCTCAGGAAAGGAAAATTTTAAAGAATGTGGAAAAAAAAAAAAAAAGCAACAGTTGCACATCACTGATAGGGTAGAAAAAAAATATAAGGATCCCAATAGACAACCTGAGGGTAACACATGAAGGGTCCTGCCTGCCCCTCCCGCCCTATCTGCCTCTTTACGACTGGATTGGAAATGAGCTCCGCGTGTGCGGGTTCCTGGCACCGGCGGATGGCCGCCCTTTTCTGCGGTCTGCCGGTCCCTTACTACCAGGTTCTAAGAGGGACTTAGGAACACATCGCTAGTGCTGGCGTGGGCTGGTGTGAGGCTTGGAGTAGAGGACACGTGTGGATGAAGGCTGGAGTCATGGAGAGAATCCTGGACTAGAAATCAAATCTGCTGGGGTCCGACCTTGAGAAAATTGCTTCCCTCGAGGTCCTCATTAGTGATCTGAGGGTCAGCTCATGGCTGCTGAGGACTTTCCCATTCTGAAGCTGCTGTTTCTAAGTAAAAGCAGCGTCGCAGACTTGGGTTTAGTGCAGTGTGAGAATGTTGTTCAAGTCCATTCCTGCAGGTATTTCTTGACCTCCGACTGTGTGACAGGCACTCGTTGAGGCTTAGCAAGGGTCTCTTTCGGCAGGTGACTCAGGCTCTGGGTGGTTTCTGCTGCGCTCCTCTTCTGTAGGGTCTGTAGACTTGGGTCTCATCAAAACCCGCTGCCCGCACTGCAGTTGCCTCTTAATCTTGGCTGGAACTCCTGGAAGCTCGGGCTCTGGAGCCATTTTCATGCGTAGCATCACTTTCCAAGGTTCTGGGGAAAAGCCTAGTGGGATGGCAGGAGCCCTGGTGCTCAAGGGCCCTTACATCCTGGGGCTTCAAAGTCTGGCTCTGAGAGGCGCCTCCAGGAACGCCAGGTGCATTAGGATGCAGGTGTGCTAATACCCAGCGCAAAGCAATTAGCCTGCTGCTCTGCAGTGTCTGCCTTTCCCCGCAGGTGTGGCTCCAAGTTGTGTTCCTTTGCTCACGTGGCCAGCACCTTCTTCTCTCCCCTGGCCTGGGGGCTCCAGGAGTTGCTGTTCTAACTCTAGGAGTGGCCTGGGGCATCTAGACCAGAGCTGTCCAGTAGAACTTTCTAGGATGATGGGACGGTAATCCGGCCGTTCTGTGCTATCCCACGTGGTAGCCCCCAGCCACATGTGCACTCACAGCGTGGCTAGCAACTAATGTATGGGACAGTTCAGATCTGCATGAATATTCTCCAACTTTTTGCAAGGCACAGGAAGTGCCAGAATTAAAGACGAGGCAAATGTTCAGCACGTGGGGTGGCAGGAGCTCCAGCTGTCCCAGGGCTGAGGGCTCGGGGTCTTCACACACCTGTGCCCGCCCCGGTAGGCTGGACGGTCCTGATCTAGACCCGAGCGCGGGCTGCTGGTGTACCGTCTCCTCCGATTTCTTGGCCCTGAGACCTGGGGTAAGTGAAGGGCGTAGGGAAGAGGTGGTCTTCCGCCTCGGTGTCCAGGGTGGTCCTGGGAGCCCGGGAGGCGGACTCAGTCTCCTCTCCTCCTGAGGGACTGGGCTGGGAGCTGACTCCCTGATGCCATAAAATCATTTTCCAGTTTGACTCTTGTGTCCTTTAAAGATGTAGCACTGCACTTGGGTTTAAGAGCTAAATGTAAGGTGAATATGGAGCACTTTAAATGTGATACCTCTGAGTTCATATTGTTTGAGGAGATAAGCAGAGAGGAGCAGGTGCTTTGAATTCACTTATCAGCGTTTCCGCAGGCTCCTGTCCCTCCACACCCCCTGCCGCAGGTGCTGTGATGTTCCCCGAGGATCTTGGAATTGGAGGCTTCCCCGGGCTGTGGAGCCACCGTTTCATCCACTCACCTTGCTGGTAAGTTCGGGGCTTTGTTCCCAGGAGTGCATGTCCGGGAGGCTCCTGCCAGGTAGGGCAGGGAGAGGGGCCTGGCCTGGGAAGTAACCCCCTGTGACGGGCTCCCCAGGCCTCTGGAGCCCTGGGGAGAGTTTGCATTTTAAGGTCCCATCTCCATTCCTCCAGGAGAAGGATGAGGGGGCCGGCCTTAAGTCCTAGTTCTCAGGTATATAATTAAACAGAGATTTTCCTTCCTGAAGGCACAAAAAGAGGCCAAGGACAGTCTAATTGAAACCTCCAGATTGCTTTTTCCAAGAGTGGCCTGAACAAGTGGGCCGAGGTAGATTTGCACCTCTGGCTGGTGGGGTGGTCTGAGCCAGCGGGGCCCAGGTCCGGCTGCTGGCTGGGGGAGCCTCTGCCTTGCTTCTTTTTAGGGTGAGCCTTTGGTTTTCCTGGCCCAAACAGTGGGGGGAGGGCACATGGGAGCTGGCAACACACACTGGCCACCACCGACCGCTCCTGCTGTGCTGGCCCCCCACCCCGCCGCCTCCCGAAACAGCAGCCACAGTGACTGGTCTCAAGTGCCATCAGAAATGTGCGCCGCTTTATCTACGGGGCTGTCCGCCAGGCTGGCTCTTCCAAAGTCGTTCATTACCAGATAAGTGATGGTAAAATAGTGATGCTTTATGAATTGCGGATATGGCTGCTAATTAGGTCCCAGGCATGGGTTTTTATACCTGTTTATACACACTTGCTCCCGAGCAGAAGGACTTTCTCATCGCTCCCTGCCTCTCCCCCACCCCCAGAAGAGAATTTCAACTTTAAGACAAACAACTTCATTTACAAGTGTGTCTCTAATTAGCTGCAGAATTAGGAAAGCTGAGCTTTCCCCATAGATCCGCTCAACCCTCGAGGGAGACTGGTGGAATAGAGAGAATCGCATTTCCAATTATTTTGTTGAATTGCTAATTTAGTTATTGTGCCTGGTATAATTGTGATGGGTATTGGGTGTGCAATTCAATTTGTTTTAAATATTTGTGGGAAGGCTGATCAGTAATGGAGCTGACCTATTTTGTGGCCCAAATTGAGAAAAAAAAGACTAAAACACAACAGCCACAAAGATAGTTTGTTTCCATTTTTATTTTGATCTCTCTCATCCCTCTAAGACCATTGATGCAACAGAAGGATTAAATTAAAAGATGACAGCACTTTGATCTTCTCCCTTTGAAAGCTTCACTGTCCTTGGTAGTTGAATATGCAGATATTTGAGGGTAGAGTTGAGATGCATTGCCGGAGTTGAGTAGTTTCTGCCTCCTAAAACTGCATTTCTGCATGTGCCTGAAAGTGATTTGGGGCATTTAACTTTCAAATAGTGTATAAAGTAGTGGACGTGTATCTGCAACAAATAATGTAAAGCCATGAGAGCCACAGTGGCGCCACTCCTACTGGGCAGAGTCCGGAACCTTCCCTCCAGGCAGCACCACATGCAGGGGTTGGTGGCCAGGAACCCGCCCCACCCAGGCATTTGCACAAAGCTCGCCCCTCGGGGAGCCCTGCTCCTGGTTGGTTTGCGCCTGTGCAGGTGAGAGGAGGGCTAGGTGACAAGTTCCCTCACGGCTGGCAGTGGCTCTGTGCAGCTCCTTGAGGGCCAAGCTCCAGTTTCCCTCTTCAGCCAGTGTCTGGACCAGGATGGGGGGATATCTGTGATGTCATCTTGTTTATGTGTCTGTTGGATGCTGAGTCATAAACCCAGCCTGGGCCTGGACCAGGACTGTGGCTTGAATCAGAGCTCAGCTGGGACCTGAGGTCACAGAAACAGATGGCAGGACCCAAGCCTTGGCCACGTACGGCCAAGGTTGCTCACAGGTGACCGGAACCCCTCCCGCTCCACAGCATGCCGCCGGGCCGCCGCAGACACAGGCTAACTAGGGCTTGGCTGGACAAGATCTCAGGGTGGCAGCCCGGAGCAGGTTTTGAGAAAAGGTCCTAATAAAATGGGTCATAGACGTGGCTGTTGTAATGAATCTGATCCTAAAGGATTCATTTCTAACTCGATTAGCTTAGCAAGGTGCCAGGGTCAATTTCTGTGCTTAGCTGCTGAAGAGAAGCTTAAACTTCATTACTCCTATGCGAGAGCTTGCGGGGACCAACAGGAGCAACTCAGCCCCGGGTGGATCGCTTTTAAACAGCTGATGGGCGCAGCTGCTGATCCTGAGGAGGGGCTGGGTCCTGTGTGAGGACAGACAGGAGGGCGATCACCGAACCAGCCAGGCTGGAGCCTAAGAGAAACTGGCAAGCAGCTAGAGCAGCTGGGATGTGAGGGGGAGAGGCTTTCGTGGAAGTAGCTGCAGAGCAGGAGGGCAGGCTGCTGGGTGTCGCTGGTAAGGTCCATGTAGCCCCTAGCCCGTGTGGTGCTGGTGATTTTTGAGGCAGAGCCTCACTCTGTCGCCCAGGCTGGAGTGCAGTGGCATGATACCCGCTTGCCGCAACCTCCACCTCCCCGGTTCAAGGGATTCTCCTCCCTCAGCCTCCCGAGTAGCCAGGGTTACAGGTGCGTGCCACCATGCCTGGCTAATTTTTGTGTTTTTAGTAGAGACGGAGTTTTGCTATGTTGCCCAGGCTGGTCTCCAACTCCTGACCTCAGGTGATCTGCCTGCTTTGGCCTCCCAAACTGCTGGGATTACAGGCATGAGCCACCGCGCCCAGCCTCAGTATTTTTCCTACAGTGTTGTTGCTGAGGTAAAGTTTGCATACTGTAAAACTCACCCGTTGCAAATGTCCAATCCCGTGGTTTCTACTACATCTATGGAGCTGTGCTGCCACCAGCACGCCCATGTTTAGGACACTCGCGTCACTCCACAGGTGCCTCTGGTTTTGCCGGGACTCCCTGCTCCCAGCCCCAGGTATGACCTTATCTGCTTTCTGCAGCTATAAATTTGCCTTCCTTTCTGAACGTTTCATTGAAAAAGAATGGTACCATCTGGAGTGTTTGTATCTGGCTTCTTTCACTTGGCATGAGGTTTATGTCTCTGTTCCAACATCTATCAGTAGCTTATTCCTTTTGATGGCTGACTAGCCTTCCGCCATGTGGATATACCACGTTTCCTTCATCCACTTGCTGACTGAGGAACACTGTGATTGCTTCCAGATTTGGGCTATTGTGTATGAAGCTGATACGAGCGATCACAAGTCTTTGTAAAACATGTTTTCACTTCCCTTGGGCAGATACCTAGGCATGGGATTGCTGAGTACGAAAGCTTATGTTTAGCTTTTTAAGAAGTTGCTCGACTGTTTTCCAAAGTGCCTGTGTCACTTTACATTCACACCAGCAATGTGCGACTCCGGCTTCTCCACATCCCCACTGACACTTGTTACTGTCTGTCTTCCAGTGACAGCCTTTCCGGCAAGTAGTGGACTCCCGTTGGCTTTGTTTCCCTATTGACGAATGAGAGTGAACATCTTTTCGTGTGTTCATTACGCACGTATCTGTCTTCTTTGGTGAAACATCTATTCACATCTTTTGGTCTAATCTAAATTGAGTTGCCTTGTAAGGATTCTTTATATATCCTGGATTCAAGTCCTCTATCAGATATATGGTCTGCAAATATTTTCTCCCAGTCTGTGGCTTGTCTTCATTTTCTTCATGGTGTCTTCAGAAGCACAAAAGGTTTTAATTTTGACAAAGCCTAATTTATCAATTTCTTTTTTCTTTTATGGATGATGTCATATCTAAGAAATCTTTGCCTAATCCAAGGTCACAATTTTTTGCTACTTGTCTTCTTGTGGATGTTTTATAGTTAAAGCTTATATATTTAAGTCTGTAATATATTTTGAGTAAATTTTTGTCCATGTGTAAGAGTCTAAAAATATAACTTTGTGGCCGGGCACAGTCTCATGCCTGTAATCCCAGCACTTTGGGAAGCTGAGGCAGGTAGATCATGAAGTCAGGAGTTTGAGACCAGCCTGACCAAACCCCATCTCTACTAAAAATACAAAAATTAGCTGGTCATGGTGACATGTGCCTGTAGTCCCAGCTACTCAGGTGGCTGAGGCAGGAGAATCACTTGAATCTGGGAGGTAGAGGTTGCAGTGAGCCAAGATCGTGCCACTGCGCTCCAGCCTGGATCTGGGTGACAAAACAAGACTCTGTCTCAAAACACACACACACACACACACACACACACACACACACACACACACACACACACACACACAACTTTGTGCCTGGATATTCGAATGTCTTGGTACCATCTGCTGAAAAGGGTATCCTTTCCACCATTGAATTGTCTTGACTCCTTTGTGGAAAATCAATTGACTCTAAATGTTAGGATTTATTTCTAGACTCTCAATTATGTTCCATTCTATTTGCTTGCATTTATATTTGTGAACATGTTGAAATCAGGTAGTTTAAGTCTTCCAAATTTTTATCAAAATTTTTTTGAGTATTCTGAGTCCTTTGCATTTCCATATAAATTTTAGGATACATGGCCGGGTGCAGTGGCTCACGCCTGCAATCCAGCACTTTGGGAGGTGGGTGGGTCACGAGGTCAGGAGATCGAGACCATCCTGGCTAACACGGTGAAACCCCTTCACTACTAAAAAATACAAAAAGTTACACACCTGTAATCTCAGCTACTCAGGAGGCCAAGGCAGGAAAATTGCTTGAACCTGGGAGGCGGAGGTTGCAGTGAGCCAAGATTGTGCCACTGTACTCCAGCCTGGGCAACAGAGCGAGACTCTGTTTCAAAAAAAATTAGGATATATTTGTTAATTTCTTCTTCTTTCTTCTTCATTCTTCTTTCTTCTTCTCTTTCTTCCTCTTCCTCCTTTCTTTTTTCTTTCTTCTTTCTTCTGCCTCTGCTTCTGACAGGGTCTTTCTCTTATGCCCAGGCTGGAGTGCAGTGGTGCAGTCACAGCTCTCTGCAACCTCAATCTCCTGACCTGAAGACGTTCTCCCACCTCAGCCTCCTGAGTAGCTGGGACTGCAGGCACATGCCACCACACCCAGCTAATTTTGTTTTTTGTAGAGATAGGATCTCCTTATATTGGCCAGGCTGGTGTTGAAGTTCTGGGCTCAAGTGATACTCCCACCTCAGACTCTCAAAGTGCTGGGATCACAGGCATGAGCCACTGTTCCTGGCGTAAATTTCTTAATCTCTGGAAAAATATTTGCCAGAATTTTGATGAGGATTACATCAACATTATATATCAATGTGGGGAAAACCACCATCCTGGCAACACAGTCTTCTCATCCATGAACATGGAATATCTTTTCATTTGTTTTTCATTTTTCTCAGCAGTGTTTATAAGTTCAGGGTACATGTCTGTATTTCTTTTGTAAAGTTATTCCTATGTATTTTGTTTTTGATGCTATTGTCAATGAAATTATTTTCTTAATTTCATTTTTAGATTTATTCTTGCTAGTGTATAAAATACTGTTATTGAGTTTTTAAATTAATCTTGTAAACTGTGACTTTGCTGAATGCATTGATTAGTTGTAGTTTTTAAAAATGGATTCCTCATATAGGATCATGCCATTTGTGAATAATGAGTTTGATTCTTTTCTTTCCAATCTATAAACCTTTAATTTTCACGTAGCCCAGTGCACTGGCCAGCTCCTCTGCTGCAATGCTGAGAAGTAGCAAGAGCAGACATTTTGCCTGGGTCCATCTTAGGGAGAAAAGCATTCAGTCTTTCACCATTAGACATGAAGTTACTTGAGGCTTTTCATAGACGCCCTTTCTCACGTTGTGGATCTGTATTTTTGTTTTTATTTATTTATTTTTGAGATAGAGTCTCACTCTGTTGCCCAGGCTGGAGTACAGTGGGTGATCTCTGCTCATGGCAACCTCCGCCTCCTGGGTTCAAGTGATTCTCCTGCCTTAGCCTCACAAGCAGCTGAGATTACAGGTGTGTGCCACCACACTCTAATTTTTTTGTTTCACCATGTTGGCCAGGCTGGTTTCAAACTCCTGACCTCAAGTGATCCACCTGCCTCAGCCTCCCAAAGTGCTAGGATTACAGGCATGAGCTACTGTGCCAGCTGGAAATTTCTTTCTATTCATAGTTTATTGATAATTTTTATCTGGAATGGGTATTGTATTTCCAAATGCTTTTTATGCATCTACTGAGAGGGTCATGTGATTTTTATCTTTTACTCTATTAAGATGGTGTGCTACATTAATTGATTTTTGGGTGTTAAACTAACTTTGCACTCTTGGGACAAATCCCACCTACCTGTGGTGTATACGTTTTTCTTTTGAGACAGGGTCTCTTGGGTGGAATGCAGTGGTGCGATCATGGCTTACCACAGGCTCAACCTCCCCGGCTCAAGGAACCCTCCCACTTTAGCCTCCTGAGTAGCTAGGACCACAGGTGTGTGCCACCACACCTGGCTAATTTTGTTTTTCTTTTCTTTCTTTTTTTTTTTGAGACAGAGTCTTGCTCTATTGCCCAGGCTGGAGTATGGGGTCACGATCTGGGGTCAGTGCAACCTCTGCCTCCCAGGTTCAAGTGATTCTCCTGCCTTAGTCTCCCAAGTAGCTGAGACTATGGGCACATGGCACCACACCCAGCTAATTTTTGTATTTTTTGGTAGAGACGAGGTTTCGCCATATTGGCCCTGCTGGTCGTGAATTCCTGGCCTCATGTGTTCAGCCTGCCTGGGCCTCCCAAAATGCTGGGATTACAGGCATAAGCCATCATGCCTGGCCCACACCTAGCTAATTTTTGTTTTTTTTGAGTTGGAGTTCCGCTCTTGTTGCCCAGGCTGGAATGCAATGGAGCAATCTCGGCTCACTGCAACCTCCGCCTCCTGGATTCAAGCAATTCTCCTGTCTCAGCCTCCTGAGTAGCTGGGATTACAGGCATAAGCCGCCACGCCGAGCTAATTTTTTGTATTTTTTAGTAGAGACAAGCTTTCTCCATGTTGGTCAGGCTGGTCTTGAACTACCCACCTCAGGTGATCCACCCACCTCAGCTTCCCAAAGTGCTGGGATTACAGGTGTGACCCAACATGCCCGGCCATACCTGGCTAATTTTGACAATTTTTTTGTAGCGACAAGGCCTTGCTGTGTTGCCCAGGCTGGTCTCAAACTCCTGGGCTCAAGCAATCCTCCCTCCTCAGCCTCCCATAGTCCTGAGATTAAAGGTGTGAAACTACTTTAAAAATATACATATGTTGCATGGAATACTATGCAACCATAAAAAGGAATGAGATCATGTCCTTTGCAGCAACATGGATGAAGCTGGAAGCCATTATCCTCAGCAAACTAACAAACACAGGAACAGAAAACCAAACACCACATGTTCTTACTCATAAGTGGGAGTTGAACAATGAGAGCACATGGACCCAGGGGAATGACACACACCAGGGCCTGCTGTGGTTGGGGGTGAGGGGGACAAAAGGAGGGAATTTAAAGGACAGGTCAATAGGTGCAGCAAACCACCATGGCACATATATACCTATGTAATCGTACATTCTGCACATGAATCCTGTTTTTTTAAAGAAATATGTATATATGCATGTGTACATATGTATATATGCATATGTATATATATATGTGTGTATGTGTATATATATGTATAGCTAAGCCAGGCACAGTGGCTCATGCCTGTAATCCCAGCACTTTAGGAGGCCAAGATGGGTAGATCACTTGAGGTCATTAGTTCAAGACCAGCCTGACCAACATGGTGAAACCCCATCTCTACTGAAAAATATAAAAATTAGCTGGGTGTGGTGGTGCGCACCTGTAATCTCAGCTACTTGGGAGGCTGAAGTGGGAGGATCACTTGAACCAGGGAGCAGAGGTTGCAGTGAGCTGTGATCATGTCACTGCACTCCAGCCTGGGTGACAGAGTGAGAATCCTCTCAAAAAAAATTGTGTGTGTTGCTGGATTCACTTTGCTAATTCTTTTGTTTTTTAAGAGCTGGAGTCTAGCCATCTTGCACAGGCTGGAGTGCAGTGGCTATTTAAAGATGTGCTCAGGCCGGATGCAGTGGCTCACGCCTGTAATCCCAGCACTTTGGGAGGCTGAGGTGGGTGGATCACCTGAGATCAGGAGTTCGAGACCAGCCTGACCAACATGGAGAAACCCTGTCTCTACTAAAAAAACAAAATTAGCCGGGCGTGGTGGTACATGCCTGTAATCCCAGCTACTTGGGAGGCTGACAAGAGAATGGCTTGAACCTGGGAGGCAGAGGATGCAGTGAGCCAAGCTCACACCATTGCACTCTAGCCTGGGTGACAAGAGTAAAACTCTGTCTTAAATAAAATAAAATAAAAAAGATGTGCTCATGACATACCACAGCCTCAAAATCCTGGGCTCAAACAGTCTTCCTGCCTCAGCTGCCAAGCAGCTGGGACTACATGCACACCACTGCAGCTGGCCAGTTAGTTAATATTTGCTAAGAATTTTTGCATCTAATGTTCACGAGGGATACTGGCCGGTAGTTTTCTTGTGATGTCTTTGGCTTTGGTATCAGGATAATACTGGCCTTACAGAATGAGTTCGAAAGTGTTTCTTCTGTTTTCTAAAAGAGTTTGAGAAGACCAGTATTATTTCTTTTTTTTCTTTCTTTTTTTTTTTTTTTTTGAGATGGAGTTTCATTCTTGTTGCCCAGGCTGGAGTGCAGTGGTGCAATCTCGGCTCACCGCAACCTCCGCCTCCCGGGTTCAAGTGATTCTCCCTCCTCAGCCTCCCAAGTAGCTGGGATTACAGGTGTCCGTCACCATGCCCGGCTAATTTTGTATTTTTAGTAGAGATGGAGTTTCACCATGCTGGCCAGGTTGGTCTCAAACTCCTGACCTCGTGATCCACCTGCCTCTGCCTCCCAAAGTGCTGGGATTACAGGCATGAGCCACTGCGCCTGACTTTTTTTCTTTTGTTTTCAAGACTGAGTCTTGCTCTGTCATCCAGTCTGGAGAACAGTGGCACAATCTCAGCTCACAGCAGCCTCCACCTCCCGAGTTCAAGTGATTCTCCTGCCTCAGCCTCCCAAGTAGCTGGGACTACAGGCGCCCACCATTGCGCCCGGCTATGTGGAGACAGGGTTTCACCATGTTGGCCAGGGTGGTCTCGAAATCCTGATCTCATGATCCGCCCTCCTTGGGCTCCCAAAGTGCTGGGATTACAGGTGTAAGCCACCATACCCGGCCTGTGGGAAGCTTTTTAGTGACTAATTTATTTACTTGTTATAGGTCTATTCGGATTGTACGTTTCTTCTGAAGTCAGTTTTAGTAAATTTGTGTCTTTCTAGGAATGTGTTCATTTTACCTAAGTAGTCTAATTTGTTGGCATAAAGTTGCTCATAATGTTTCTTTATAATCTTTTTAATCTTGGTAGAGTCACTAGCAATATCCCCTCTTTGATTCCTGATTTTGGAAATTTGTGTTTTCTCTCTTTTTCTTCTTGTCAATTTTATTAATTTTGTTCGAAGAGCTAACTTTTGTTTTTTAATTGACTTTTCTCTGTTTACTGTTTTCTCTTTCCTTAGTTTCCATTCTGACCTTTATGTTTTCCTTTATTCTGCTTGCTTTGGGTTAGCTGATTCTCTTCTTTTTTCTTCTCTGGTTTTTTAGGGTGGAAGTTTAAGTTATTGATCTAGATCCGGAACTGTTATTGTTGAATTATCTATTTCTCCTTTTTATTGTGTCAATTTTTTGCTTTATGTATTTTGGGGCTCTGTTGTTAAATATGTTACATTTATCATTGTTATGGCTTCCTGACAAACTGATTCTTTTAGCATGATAAATGTTTCCCTTGTCTAATGACATTTATCTTAATTTATATATGTATTTTGATATTAATATAGCCACTCCAACTTTTATGGTTACTCTTTGAATAGTAGATGATCTTTTTATACTTTTACCCACTCATGTCTTTGAATCTAAAGTGTTTTTTGTAAAGACTTAAGACCCAGTCTCCACAAAATTAAAAAAAAAAATTAACCAGACGTGGTGGCACACATCTGTAGTTCCAGCTACTCGGGAGACTGTGGTGGGAGTAACAGGCATTTTGCTTTTTAAAAATTTTAGTTATTGTTATTCTTTTTGAGGCAGGTTCTCACTCTGTCACTCAGGCTGGAGTGCAGTGGTGTGATTCGGGCTCACTGCGGCCTCGGCCTCCAGGGCTCAGGTGACTGTTCCACTTCAGCCTCCCAAGTAGCTGGGACCACAGGTGCATGACACCACGCCTGGCAAATTTTTTGTATTTTTATCTTTTTTTGTAGAGACGAGGTCTCCCCATGTTGCCCAGGCTGGTCTCCAACTCCTGGACCCAAGCAGTCTGCCTGCCTCAGCCTCCCCATGTGCTGGGGTTACAGGCAAGAGCCACCACACCCAGCCTAGATTTTTTCACCCTATCTGACAGTCTTTTAATTGAAGTGTTCAGTCCTTTCAAATTCAATGTAATTATTGATAAGGGTTTTGTTCATTTGTTTTTCCTTTACTGCTTGCTTTTGTGTTTTTTAGAGACAAGGTCTCATTCTATCCTGAAGGCTGGAGTGCAGTGATGACGTCACAGCTCACTGCAGCCTTGAACTCCTGGGCTCAGGACATCTTCCCACCTCAGCCTCCCGAGTAGCTGGGCCTACAAGTGTGTACCACCACGCCTGGGTTTTTTTTTTTTTTTTTTTAAATTTTGTGGAGACTGGTTCTCACTTTGTTGCTCAGGCTGGTCTCAAACTTCTGGCTTCAAGAATGCTAAGGTTACAGATGTGCGCCACCACACCTGGCCTCAATGTTGTTTTTAATATATATATTTACATAGATACATGTTAAATTGTGGTTAAAAAACCATAAAACTTACCACCTTAACCATGTTTAAGTGGACAATGCAATAGTGTTAATATATTTACATTGTCATCTAACAGATTCCCAGAAATTCTTTATCCCACAAAACTGAAACTTTATACCCATTAAACAACTCCCAATTTACCTCTCACTCTAAACTCTGGCAACCACCATTTTTCTTTCAGTTTCTATGAATTTGACTACTTTATTTTATTTTACTTTTTGAGACGAAGTCTCTGTCACCCAGGCTGGAGTGCAGTGCCACAATCTCAGCTCACTGCAACCTCGGCCTCCAGGTTCAAGCGATTTTCCTGTCTCAGCCTCCTGAGTAGTTGGGACTACACGCATGCACCACCATGCTCGACTAACATTTGTATTTTTAGTAGAGACAGGGTTTCACCATCTTGGCCAGACTAGTCTCGAACTCCTGACCTCAAGTGATCCACCTGCCTCGGCCTCCCAAAGTACTGGGATTACAGGCATGAGCCACCCTGCCCAGCATATTTCAACTACTCTAAATACCTCATATAAGTGGAATCCTACAGTATTTGTCCTTTTGCAACTGGCTTATTTCACTTAACAGAATGTCCTCAAGGTTCATTCCTGTTACAGCATGTGATTGGATTGCTTTCCTTTTTAAGGCTGTGTAATGTTCCAGTGTGAGTATATACCACATTTTTTTTAATCCATTTATTCTTTGATGGACATTTGGTGGCTTTCACCTCTTGGCTATCATGAATAATGCTGCTATGAAATGGGTGGGCAAATATAAAAATATATTTTAGCAGAGATGGCAAAACCCCATCTCTATTAAAAACACAAAAATTAGCCTGGCATGGTGGTAGGCACCTATAATCCCAGCTACTTGGGAGGCTGAGGCAAGAGAATCGCTTGACCCTGAGACATGGAGGTTCCAGTGGGTTAAGATTGCATCACTGCACTCCAGTCTGCGTGACAGAGCAAGACTCCATCTCCAAATAAATATTTTCTTAGTGATTGTTCTAGAGGTCATATAACAATCTACTTGAGATTAAGATTTACCTTAATACTGATAAAATACAGAGACTTGGTTTTCATGTTGTTCTATTTTTACCCCCTTCTTTGTGTGACTGTCATACATATTACAGTTCTCTATGCTATAAACCCCAAAATACAGTGGTGTACTTATTATTTCATGCAATTTTATGTCTTTTAATGAAGTTAAAGAGAACACAGTTTTATGTCTACCTGGGTACTATTTACCTTTTCCCAGTGCCTTTTCATTTCTTTGAGTAGATTTGAATTACTATCTAGAATTATTCTTTCCAGCCTGAATGACTGCCTTTAGTATTTCTTATAAAGCTGGTCTGATAACAGTGAATTCTCTTTTTTGTGGAGTGTCTTTATTTCACCTGTACTTGTTTTAAGGATAGCGTTGTTGGATATAGGATTCTTGTTTGACAGGGTTTTTCCTTCTTGCGGCACTTTGACTATATTGGCCCATTGCCTTCTGGGGTACATTGTTTCTGATTAGAAGGCAGCTGTGATTTATTCTGTTATTCTTCTGTAAATGATGACTTGTTTTTGCCTAGCTTCTTTTAGAATTTTTATCTTTCAACAATTTGGCAATGAGGTATCTAGGTGTAGGTCACTTTGTTTATCCTACTTAGGGTTTTTTGAGCTTTTTGGATCTGCAGATTCCTGTTTTTCATCAAATTTGGGAATTTTACAGCCATTATTTCTTCAAATGTGTTTTTCTGTCCCTTTCTCTCTCTTCTGGCCCTTCCATTACACATGTGTTGGTAAACCCACTGTTGCTGCACAGGGGTCTGAGGCTCTATCCATTTCTCACTCTTTTTTCTCTCTGTTCTTCACATTGGATAATTCTGTTGCCCTGTGACTTCAAGTTCACTGTTTTTTCTGTCTTCCCAAATCTGTGTAGTCCCTCTAGTCAACTTTTCAGAATTTCTTTTTAAAAACTGTGATTAATACATGATTTCCCACTTTAACAGTTTTCAAGTGTATAGTTCAGTGACCTTAAAGACATTCACATTGTTGTACAGCCATGACCACCATCACCTCCAGAACATTTCATCATCCCAGACTGAAACTCTGTACCCATTCAATAATAACTCCCAGCTGGTACAGTAGCTCATGCCTGTAATTCCAGTGCTTTGGGAGGCCGAGCAGGACTGTTTGAGCCCAGGAGATCAGCTTGGACAATGTAGTGAGACCCTGTCTCTACAACATACATACATACATATATATATATATACATATATTTTAATTAGCTGGGTGTGGTGGCTAGTCCCAGCTAGTCTCAGCTATTCAGGAGACTGAAATGGGAGAATTGCTTGAGCCCAGAAGTTTGAGGCTGTAGCGAGCTATGATCATGCCACTGTACTCCAGCCTGGGCAGTGGAGCGAGACCCTGTCTCTAAAAATGAGTACAGTAATTCCCAAGTTCCTCCTCCCCACAACCCCTGGTAACCACTGTTCTAGTTTTCTGTCTCTGTGAATTTGATAATTTCTGATACCTCATATAACTGGAATCAAACAGTATCTGTTTTTTGTGTGTCTGGCTTATTTCACTTAGCATAATGTCTTCAGGGTTCATCCATGTTGCAGCATGTATCAGAATTTTATTCAGAATGTGCTTTGTTTTGAGACAGGATCTTGCTCTGTCACCCAGGCTGGAGTGCAGTGGCATGATCATGGTTCGCTGCAGCCTCTACTTCCCTGGGCTCAGGTCATCCTCCCACCTTAGCCTCCCAAGTAGCTGGGATGGCAACCGTGTACCACCACACCTGGCTAATTTTTTTTGCATTTTTTGTAGAGATGGAGTTTTGTCATGTTGCCCAGACTGGTCTTGAACTCTTGAACTCAAGCCAGCCACCCACCTTGGCCCCCCAAAGTGCTGGGGATTACAGGCGTGAGTCACCATGCCTGGCTAGTTCTTTTTTTTTCTAAAATAAGGGCCCAAGGTTGTCCTACCTGACCCTTTAATTCAATAAATATGTGTGGGTTTTGTTCTGTTTAGTTTCTGCCCAGTGTTTTTTTTTCTTTTGATATTGGAATCTCATTCTGTCACCTAGGCTGGAGAGCAGTGGCGCAATCTTGACTCACTGCAACCTCTACCTCCTAGGTTCAAGTGATTCTCCAAATAGCTGGGATTATAAGTGCATGCTACCACACCCAGCTAATTTTTGTATTTTTAGTAGAGATGAGGTTTCACAGTGTTGGCCAGGCTGGTCTCGAACTCTTGACCTCAAGTGATCTGCCTGGCTTGGCCTCTCAAAGTGCAGGGATTGAGCCACCACACCCAGCCTCTGCTTTTTTTAAAAAAATCTTATTTTTTAAGCCTACCTTCATAGGGGCCACTCAATGGTCAGCCAGTGATTTGGGCAGATGTATCTTGAGCCAGTGAGGCTTCTGCTTTCTGCTAAGAGAGAGAGAGAGAGAGAGAGAGAGAGAGAGAGAGAGAGAGAGAGAGAGAGAGTGTGTGTGTGTGTGTGTGTGTGTGTGTGTGTGTGTGTGTGCGCGCCCGCGCGCGCAGGCACGCATGCACAGGCTGGGGGGTGACTGCATATTTAAAAATTCAGCAGTTTTGAAATCTGCCCCGGTTTTCACTTTCTGCTGGGCCCCCTGGCATTTCCTCTTCTTGTGCCCACAGGTCCTGTCAGCTGGGGCTGTGTGGCAGCTAGCTTGGGCCTTCTCTAAAATCTCTAACAAGGGCCACATGGCCCAGTGTTTACACTGTTATCAGAGCATTCTCAACTTCCTGTATGCTGAGAAGAGTCTTCTGAGAAGGACAGTGGGCTCTGGGCTTCAAAGGCTTAGAGCTGTTATTCCCAATAAACAGCTGCGGTCTTTCTTGTCCTGACCCTAAAGACATTCTCTTTTGGAGGGGACATTCCCGCCAGGACTCCCATCCAGCTCTCAGCAGGAAGTTTCCCATCCGGTAACGTTTCAGAATTTGACCTTGATTCAGCTGGTAAGACAGGGCTGGCCAAGGCCAGCTTTTTGCTGCCTACCCATCATCTTTAGGCACGTTCAGGAGACAAAGGATGTTAGGTGTTATAGGGCCACAGAGGCGCGTGCCCCACACTGAGCCCCTGCTAACAGCAGAACGAGAGATGAGGTAGCTGTGCATGGACTGAAATGACAAACTGTGACTCTTCTATAAATGTAGGTTTATTTCAACAAGATGTGTAAAGAGTGCATCTGAAGCTCCTGCTATCACGGTATGTGTCCATCGAATTCTGAGAAGAGTGAAGGCTGTTTTGTGAAGGAAGAGAACAGATAATATGGCAGTCTCCATTCAAACAGGTCTTGGTCAATATCCATTTACACTCCTGCCTCACAGCCTTGTGTGTGAGGAGCTGTGAGAATGTCAGATAGCTCATGTTCTGTGGCTCCGACTTGCAAATTCCTCGTCTAGGGTAAGACCTACAGTGAGGAGCTCTGGGGATGGGGGAGAACGCATTACAGGGTTCTAGAGAGGAAACAGACTCGTTTGTGTCGTCATTTGGCGGGGAGAGGGAGGCAAATGCGGTAACCCACCCTGCCTCCGAAGAGATGCCTGGACTGGCCTCCTCGGGGGTGCAGGACTTCATACCACTTGCAGGTATGTGGGATTTCATTTATTGCAAAAAAGTATAGAAGAATAATCTGGTGAAAAACGCATCCAATTCTTACTAGGTAAGCAAATGACCAGCAATGGTCAGTGCATTTTCCTGGACTGAGAATTGTCCCCCACCACTCCATGCCCTTCTCTGAAGGTGCCAAACATCCGTACCTCCTACCAGGGCAGCCAGGCTGAGGCTCTGACTCTGGGGGGCCGTCTGCTCCACATCCGGCCATACAGGGCCTGTCTGCAACCCAGAGCCATTGACAAGCCCAGCTAACCCATCCGCACAAATTCCTCCTGAAGAAGGGGACATGGAGCTTGCTCATGTGTGTGAACTACAGGGTTAAGGCTCAGAACTGTAGCTTGTCCAAGAGTGTTCATACCACTGCTCCGACACCTTATCCTCCTGATCGTCAGTGACAAATGCAATTAGCAGCACAATAGGAACTGGGTGCTGTCCAGCCCTGATCGCCTGCCACTCCTTTAGGAACAGGGGAATCAGGAAGTTCTTTTCTTGAATAAACTAGTTGAAAGTAAACTCTCTCCACCACCGGAGGGAGGCCCCTGATGCCGGTCAGGAGGGGCCAGTAAGCCTGGAGGACAGCAGCACCATGACTGAGTTGTAAAGAATCTTAAGGACACGTGGATTCTGGGTTTCCTGGAAGCCTCCCTCACCAGGAAGGCCAGCTCCTGATGCTGAGGGCGTAACTGTCACCAGGGTCCTTTCAGAGCTGTGGGGAGACCTGCGCATCTGCTGCCTGTCTACATTCTGGGGAAGAGACAAGACCCAAAGAGAGTAGAAACGTCAGTTGCTAGGACAGTAATCCCAGAACTAGGGAAGAGTGACTCTGAGGCACCATTAACCTCTCAAAACCATCCAAGCTCTAGGCTTCACAGGAACAATTTTCCAAGGCCTCAAAACAGACTCTCTGGCTGGCTCTCCACACAGTATAAGTAACTAGTTTCTACCAGTGCAGAAAGGGCGGTTCTCTCTGGTTCCTCCTCTGCCAACAACTCAGGCTTCACTGCCTGTGGGACCACTGGCCTTGCAGCTCCCAGACACGTGTGACAGCTAGTCCAGCAGTGACGTGCAGGCGAGAGGCAGGACAGCGACCTTCCCCTTTGTCCTCAGAGACTGAACCCAAGGTTGAGGTCCCCTAAATTAAGAATAACTTGGTCTATTTTCTTTCTCTGCTTCTTGGCTCACGGTTTTGCCCTCATCTTTGAGTTCCCATGGAGCTTGCAGTAGATTTTACGCTCTGATTTTTCTTCATAAAAGGTACCGTGGTGTGGTTAAACTGGGAATCATTCCTCTCCAGTGCCTACTGTGTGCTGGGCCGAGAGTTGAGGTCATAAACAGTGGACTTGAGGCTTCTTCCTCTCCCAAGCCCTCCTCTGCGCCTGTGGCTGCGGCTCATGGGGCCAGGGGTGAGAGGGGCTGCTGACTGCCTGGCAGTTCCTCATGCTTCCCCATGCTGGGGGGACAAGGGGCTGTCAGGACAGGAGGGGCAGCCCTGTTTTGGGTAGTGAGACCTCATGGTACATGTTTGTACCTTTCATTGCCTTCTCAGTCCTGTGCAGGGAGTGAAGGACTAGGCCCAGCTGGGATAATAAATACTGAATGGGGTAGGTGTGACTGGCTGGAGGGGGATTCTGTGATCTTACTCCCAGAATGTCATGCATAACCTAAAACACTTGAGGGGAAGCAAAATGCCACTTTGACTCCAGTGCTGGGTCTCCTGTGCCTTTCATTACAGTGGTTGCAGTTGTAAACAGCAGCTCTAGCCCTTTTCTCCAGAGACAGGTCAGGGACAGGCAGGAAGCTCTTCCTACGTGGAAGGGGAATCCATCGTGGAGAGGATCCGTACGACTTCCGCTCGCTGAGTGGGTGATATGTGCTGGGTCATATGGACGATAGAATCCATGGCAACCTCTGGATTGGCCTGGACCAAGCTGGAAAGGAAGATTGGGAATGGTGAAGAAAAGAGAGGTGGAAGCGTCTAGCTCAGGACAGCTAAAGAACTGCCCAGTAAACACGGGCGCACCGTCCACTGCAGACATTTTAGTCACTGTCTCACCTTGTTTCCCTACATTACAAATATCTAGCCAAGGTAGTGCAAGACAAACCCGAAACACTTTGCTATGTTGAAAGAGAAATTAAAAAACCCACAACAAAAACAATGGGGACATGTCACAAAGGCAGCCTGTGTGAAAGGGGCTCCCACTGGCTAACTCTAGGACAATCTGGGCATCAAAATAAGCCCAGTAACTTCACGAGTCTATACCAATAATGAATGTAGCAATGAATCGGCAGGAGTGAGGGCCACGTGGTGATTGACTGGTAATTGCAGAGGGTGTGCTGGAGCTGGGAAGTTCTCATTCTGCAAGCTCACTGTAAAGACTGCACCAGGCAAGAATCTCCAGAGGGAGATTTTAATGAAAGCAGGATACTTGCATGGACTTAAAATGTCTTCCCACAGACTACTTAGAAAATCAGTAACTACACAGTAGAGAAATGGAGCAACATCTTGACCAGGCGATGAAACTAACTTGAGGAGGGGCAGATGAATCTCATGTGCCCCCAGATGCAGTGCCCTGTGAAGGTTCTGGCCAGAGTGCCTCGCCTGCATCGCATCATGGGGAGACATCAAACGTCAGCAGTGTTCCACAGACGGTAGATTTCAGATAGTTTTTAATCAGTGTTAAATTTACAAAAGTGGATCATTTTATGATGGCTATCATATGTACTTTTACATTTATGATGGCTATGTACCTTTACATAGCCATCATAAAATGATCCACTTTTGTAAATTTTGTAAATACATCCCTATTCTCAGCAAATGCACACTGAAATATTTGGCAATAAAGACAATGATATACATAACACCTGTAAGTAGTTCGAAAAAAGAAATATGCACACGTTTGGGAGAGGGCAGGCACACTCACCAGGGATAGCAAGGGAGGGAAAATGGAGCAGGTGAATCAGTACAGATATCACATATAGGTGTGTTCTTTGTACTGTTTTTAATTTCATAACTTTTCTGTATGAAGCCTCTAGAATACAGCTGGCTCTTGGCTGGAGGAGGGGAGGAGGTGGTAACCACCACACACACAATCAGCTTTCCTCCCAGAGCCTTTCATCCAGTTTGAGTATCGGCATTCAGAGCTAAGAGGTGGGCACAGTGAACTAAGCCTTCATTGAGCTGAGATTAATAAGTGCCCCTGGGGAGCAGTAGTTGAAAAAGAATTGGGCTTCAGGGCCATATCTGTACCTGTGGGTCAACTACAGCTGTCTCAAACAGCAAGAGACTGCAGAGATTGCAAGGTTTCTGCGATCATCTCATGCTTTGTTTGGAAACTTTTTATTCCAAAGAAAGTAGCCCCTTCTCTAGCGGGGTTCCCCATGTTGGTCTCACCTGCGGATCTGCTTGAGGACGTAGTCTCTGCTGATGCATTTGATGTTTTCCTCTATCACCGAGCGAACGCCATCTTCCTCTGTCAGCTGTTTCTCCAGCCACTCCACCAGATCCTTATTATTGTCCCACACATAGGCCTGCAAACAGATGACTCTTGGTCAAACACCAGAGGTCAGGCGAGGCCTGGACACCCTGACTATTCAGGATCTGGGGTGCTGACTCTGACAGCGTGCTTCGTGTCCACGATTCTCCTTCACTGTTGGCATCATGCAGGAGGAGGAAGTAGGCCTGGAGGCAGGAGCTGTGCCCCTCCTCCTTCGCTTCCTTTACAGACACAGGTGCACACCTGAAGCCTCCACTGGGCTCTACCGAGTGCACTGGTGCTCATGCCCCGACTCTGTCCTGTCAGACTCTAGGGGCCTACCTATGTGACAAAGACTAAGAGAATTCAGTAACTTGAGAGAACCAGTTAAAAGCCCAAATTACTTAGTAAAGTGCGACCGAGAGGGCAAGGCTGTTTATTTGGTGTTTTGCTTTCAGAGAAGCTGAGACACATGCCTAAAGTGTCAGTCTCTCGTCCCAGCGAGGCCTGGCAGTCACTGGATGGATGAAGCCTCCTGAGATAGATGGAGCTCACGCCTTTCAGTGAGGCTTGGACTGTGGACTGATAAGGGAAGTCTTGTTGCCAGGGTAGAGCCACCAGGTCAGAAACCTATGCCCCATTTTATTATCTATGAGAGTATTCGAAAGGATCCATAGCCCTGAAAGTCTCAACAAACCACCTCGCACCTCCTTTTCAAGATCATTTAGCTGAGTATTTCCTAGGTGGTTGACTACATAATAATTCAGGAGTGTGTGAGAAGCCTAATAGCCTTCTCCTTGCTCTCTTCTCCTCTCATTTTCTTTAAAAATCATTTAGGAATCATTTTGTTAATGGTTTCCGGAAAACCAAGTACCACCATTAGGGCTCATTCATATTTATGTCATTGTGTTTGGGTAATTAAACACAAAGCTCGTCATTTAAAGGTGCGCTATCCTTCTCTGTTATCACTAACGAAGTCAAAGTCAGAATGACAATGAGTTTGGCGCTGTAATTTAATAGGTGGGTGCGTTAGGGACTCTGAGGCTTTGAGGCTTGAGACGTGGCTGCAGGAAGCCTGTATACAAGCAAGGTCACCAAAGCCGCAGCTGTGACTACTGGGCTGCAGAGGAAATGTTTTCATCACACCCTTCAAGAGGCCTCAAGCAGTAAGAAACTGAGCACTGGGCTATTTTCTAACTATCTCGTGCCTTCAAATATCATGGTTTCTTCTCAGATTCTCACTTCCTGTCTCTAACTTAGCTGCCGACTTAGTTGTGACTGGTTATTTAATGTCTGTCATTTCATTGACTTCTCTGTTTCTAAAAATTAAGGAGTTCTTTACATTGGAAGGATGAAGGTTTCCCAGGATTTCTAGTTCTTTGTCCATTTCTTTTTCTGACTCAAATGTGCCCAGTTCTGTTTGTAATCACTGATAAGCAGATCAGCAATTCTTCAGCTGGGGTGTTGAGTGAGCCTCTCCCTCTGTGCCTGGGTCAGGACTCCCAACATCTCTCAGGGCTACACTGCCTTGAGAAAGTGTTTTGCGCCTGAGGAAAGGAGGTGCCACATCAGCTCCTATCCATGAGACAGGGGGAGCACTGCTTTTCCCGTAACATGGTCTGAACTCAGTCTTGCGACCCAGCTTGCTGCACGCCCCACATGGATGGGTCCCCCTGGACTCCTAAACACTGTCACCAAATTTCAACATTTCCATTCCCATCATTGGCAATTTACACTTCTGCTCCATGGTTTCAGGACTTCTACACATTCCCCTACTTATGAAGATTGGTGTAGTGGGGGGAGGGAAAAATAAAACAATAAATGCTTCTCGGGTTTCTGAATGGGAAAAAAAACCCAAGATTTTTAGATTTACCCAAGAATCCCAAAGCCTTTAGTTTAGGAGAATATTTAATACTCTTATTAATCATTTTTAATCCGTTTGCTTTTAATTAAGAAACAGCATGATGCTTTCCTATCAACATATGCCAGGGAGCAGATTAATTGTGGCTTAAGATAACTCTCCTTGATTGGTGTAATGTATTAGCTAACAAGATGCCTGCTTCTAACGATGCTTAGACACTACACTGGAAAGCCAGCTACCCTCTAGAGAAAACTCTTCTGCCTTCCCCTCCTGCAGCCAGAGTATGCTAGGTGTTTAAATTAAACATTTTGAAAAGTTTCCAGACAGGATTAGAGCAGTGCATTCCAAGTTTTTTCAGATGCTTGAAAATATGGGCCCTATATAAAAGATCTGCTGTTTACACAAAGTACAACTGGGTGACAATGACCAAGCCAAACCCCAACAGATGACAGCCTAGAGTACATGAAGGAAAGGGGTCTCAAGTCCTCATCACCTGCATGTTTAGCAAGAATAAACAAACTTACGTACCATAGTGCCATTGGTTTTTCTCAACAGACCTGGGAGGGTTACTATACTGTTGTGAGCTAATCTGTTCCACCTGGAAAAAGCAAGCTCCCTTCCACTGGGTTATGGAGTCCACAGTTTTTTTGTGTTTTCTTTTTTCCAGACAGGGTCTCGCTCTGTTGTCCGGGCTGGAATACAGTGGCATGACCACAGCTCACTGCAACCTGAAACTCTGGGCTCACGTGATCCTCCTCCATCCGCATCCTGAGTAGCTAGGATTTACAGGTATGCCCCACCATGCCTGGCAACATTTTTTTCATAGAAACAGGGTCTCGTTGTGTTGCCCAGGGTAGTCTTGAACTTCCGGGCTCAAGCAATTCCCCTGCCTTGGTCTCCCAAAGTGCTGGGATTACAGGCGTGTGCCACTGTGCACAGCCAGAGACTACGGTTTCTTGTTTGCTCTCTTAGAACAGTCGTAAGACTCATTAATTCCAGTCACCCAGGAGGATAGGCCAACTTTATTCCCAGGAAGAAGCCATTATGATTTCCCTCCTTAAAATTATGAAAATGGATCTGGCACAGTGACTCATGCCTGTAATCCCAGGAATTTGGGAGGCTGAGGTAGGGAATTGTTTGAGTCCAGGAGTTGGAGACCAGCCTGGGCAACGTGACAAAATCCCGTCTCTACAAAAAATCAGCCAGGTGGGGTGGTATGCACCTACAGTCCCAGCTACTTGGGAGGCTGAGGTGGGAGGGGAGGATCACCTGAGCCCGGGAGGTTGAGGCTGAAGTGAGTCGTCATACCAGTACACTCCAGCCTGGGCAACAGAGTGAGACCCCCCCCCCCCCCCCCCCCCCAAAAAAAGGAAAAGAAAATGTGGCCAGTCATTCCTAGTATTCCAGTGTGGACTTTAAACAAATGTGATATGCTGGGTTGCTACCCTCATGACAGGCCTGGGCCTACATGCCACCTGTCTGCCACTCCTCCGTATCAGAACATTTTACCAATAAAATATCAATAATTCAACATCACAACAGTGGCCTGTCCTACAATGAATGTTCAACAGACACTTTCCTCTCTGCATCAGCGGATAAGTATCTCAGGCACTACTCAGCCTCACTAATTTTATGTAGTAATTAGTCTATCTCACAACATCTAAATGACCTGTTTGGGAAGTTTCATTTCTAACATATTGAATGGCTGTTAAGTCCTCCTTAGACAATGGTTCAGAATGCCAGGGAGTGACCAGGGCACAACTTGATGGACGTGAGCCCTGATTACTATGCCCTACCAATAACTCACCTTGGGAGCTGCTTGGAGACACCTTCAGCTAGGGAGGCTCCTCCCATTTCTGCCCTTCTAGACTTCGAGGAAACACGCAGCCTGATGCGGGTGGGAATGGCATACACATCCCAGGGTTTACACATATTTTGGAAAGACATTTTCAATACGCTTACACTTACAAGGCTAAGCCCTATCCAACAGAAGACCAGGAAAGCATGTGATTTTTTTCCCAAAGGCTTTAGAGTACAATAGCCAAAGGCCATGTGGGCTAGGGTGGCCACCAGAACCCAACCTCCTGTGAGCCAATCCCATCTCAGCTCCAGGCCCACAGCAGGGCCAAACAAAGCTTTCCAGGTTCTACTTTACCTCCTTCCTGCCTGGCCCTGTGTGAAAAGTTTGGTGTATGAGACTTATTCATCGGTAGCCTGAGGCCAGGTTTTGAGGTCAGTGGAAATAAGCAACCCCTATCAATAGTGCTTTTTCCTCTATGATCCTCACAGGGGCTTCCGTTGGACATTCATTTCACTTGGAAATCCAGAATAAGAGTGAGTGGGTAGGTGTGTGAACAGTAAGAACGCACCATGGCATCAGGATGTGGGCACATGAGAGCATGTCAAACCAAAAAGTGTCTGAGCGCCCACTGTGCTCAGGGGCCAGCCCCCTTTCCGCCAAGGCCAATCAGCTGTACATCTTTAAATAAGTCTATGTTGTTATTATTTTTAACCTTCTAACATGGAGGCAGGGAAACTAGCATATTCTGAATATCTACTGAGCACCAGACATTGTGTCCCATAATTTTTTCTTTTTGGAGACAGAGTCTTAATTCTGTTGCCCAGGCTGGAGTGCAGTGGCACCAGCATAGCTCACTATAATCTCAAACTCCTTGGACCAAGCGATCCTCCTCCTTCAGCCCCCTGAGGAGCTAGGACTACAGGTATGTGCCACGACACCCAGAACATTGAAAAAATTTTCTTATAGACAGGGTCTTGCTTTGTTATCCAGGCTGGTCTCAAACTCCTGGCCTCAAGTGATCCTCCCACTTCAGCCTCCCAAAGAACTGGGATTACAGGCGTGAGCCACCACATCTGAGCTATGCTCCATATTTTACTCATCATGTTATTTAAAACTCACTGAAGCCCATGACATAAACATCACCCTCATTTTACAGATGAGGGAATGGTAGCTTAAATAATATGCCCATGCCAGTAAATGACAAAGCTGGGATCTCAAATTTTATGAGATTTCAAAACCCACATTCTCATTGTTCCATGCAGAGTCCTAATCTCAATTTCTACTACTGGGGCTTGCGAAGCAATAGCTCAATCAGCCTGTTTGAAAAACCACATACTTCAAATTTTGGATCTAAGAATCAAGAGAGAAAACATGCTCAGGATACAAATGTGTGCCATGTTCTCATGACCCAATTTAAACTACTGTTCTTGTTATTTTCGTCAAGGAGCTGTAGTGATGCTTTGCTTCTGCCTGCAGTGAAACTATGAACCATAAACCCTACTATTTTCTACAGTAGGATTGTCCCAGTGGATTCAAACCAACTCCCATAACTCATGGTAACAGATACCTCTAAGGGAAACAAAAGAATTACAGTGCTCAGTTATATAACATCACCTTGTCTTCAATTTTCTGTCCCAGAATCTCTGTTTTCAGGATTAAGATTAAGAAAACAAATTCTCTGGAACAAAAAGAACACACGGCATGGCTAATAGATACCTATCATGAAATGTCTTTTCTTACCAGTAACCAACCACAATAAGGATTAGAGGGTCACTTTCTGGTGCACAGCCAGGGTCTAGACTCAGTCTTTGCACTTGAGAAGCACAACACACAATATCTATCGTTTGAAGAACCAAAAAAAAAAAAAACGTGGTTTAAACCATTTCCAAACAGCAAGCAGATTCGACATCACGCCTTCAGAGGCACACAGATGGCTTCTGAACACTGCAACCCTTTCTTCTCTCAAGGGCACTGCAGATTTTATCACCCACCTCACACTAAACTAGGTCCTGCTGAGTCTGCAGAATATGGAAGGAGGTTTCAAAGCCACATGCCCTGACATCATAGGATCACCCGTCCTCATGTTCACTCCTTGGCTTTCCTTTCAGAGAGCTCAGGAGAATGCTGCCTTTTGTAGCTGGGCATAAGGGAAATAGCCTCCATGCTCGGCAGAGTTGGCTGCCAGTGCCTAGGCAGCCTCTTTCTGAGCTATGGGGCTGGAGTTCTCTTCTGTATGTCAGTTCCAGCCAGGAGCTTGTACATATGTGGTCAACCGTTCTCTCCATTGAAAAGAGATGGCAATGACCTATTTCTTCAGACGCTCTGTCCCCCTGGGAGCAGGATGCTAAGGAGCAACTGAAGGGCCTATCTACTTGCTTCATGCTTGGAGGGAAGCTATTCCTTCTCTTCATCCTTGTGCCTACTGAGGCTGGACACATCCATTAGTGACTAATGTGGTAGGGAGGCAGTGCAGGCCTCTCCTGGCCACACTCACACACAAACACACACACACACACACTCCATTTACCTAGCCGGCCACTCTTAACTGGAGAACAACCTCTTATTTTACACTTGCGTGACTTTCAATGCCAACTTCCACTAGAAGCTGCCAGTAGCCACTGACAAAATTGTCTCACTCAATTATGATGCCACAGACTGACCTTAACCTGAACCAAATGTCAGAGAAGGCTGTGCTCCCCGACTGCACATCTGAAATATTTATCTAAAGAAGCTTTTCAGTCGAAAAAAAAAAAAAAAATGGGCAGACTTAACACAAAGGTGAATCCTAGAAGCATCCCAATTCGCTGACTTTAAAACTGACAGCAAAGCTTGGAGTTCCTCCTTGAGAACGATCAGCAGAGGCTTCAAGCAACACTTTCTAGGCAGAGGCCAGAGTGCCCCTCTTTGTGGACCAGGATGCTTCAGGCCATCACCAGCCACCCAGCCCTCCATCAGTACTCTAACCTGGTAGCCACCAAATGCTTTTGATCACATAGCGATGAGAAAGACAAATATATTTTGAGCACATACTACCAATATTCTGATAAAATGTGTATATGATTAATCGATGTATTAATTACTGATAAAGGTTAATTTCTTTTTGTTAGTAAAAATAAATAGAAATAAAAGTTCCAACTTTTTCTTCCCACCCTCTCCCAAGGAGTGTCTTGTGCAGCCCGCTATTCTAGGGGCAAATGCCGGTGCCCTTGCTGGGTCATCCTGGCCTGAGACCCGCCCCATCCCCAACACTGAGGCTACAGCACCAGGGACACCATCTCAGCAGGGTCACTGCTCTAGGTCATGAGCCCTCTCTGTGAGATCGCCCCAAGAAAATGCCAGCTTCGTAGATCCCTTTCCCTGCATAAGGGCGGATGCTTCCTTCCATCTCTGATTGGAAGGCAGCAGCTCTTTAGTTTTATTCATGGCATCTCCTGCCTATCACATCCTGTCAGGCTTCTGCTCTTGGCCCCTCCAATTCCCTCCTCCACACGGCCCCTGAGTGGTCTTTCTAAAACAGAAATTGGAGCATGTCACTCCAGCGCTTAAAATACCTGAGTGGTTTCCCACAGGACAAAGTCCAAACTCCTTTACAGCTTACGTGGCCCTGCATGATCATGCCCGTGCCCCTTCTTCCTGCCAGGCACCCAGTCTCTGAGCTGCCCTAAAACAGTTGCAGGATGCTCCTTCGAGGCATGCTACTCTTGCTTTAGGATGATGCTAGTCCTTCTACAGGAACATTCCTCCTAAGCCCTGACTGCCCCCAAATCCAGCCTTTTTCCCTGGTTCATTTCTGCTTTGTTTTCCAGCCTCTGCTGAGCCATCCCTTACTCCACAAGGCTTCTTAGACTTTCCCACATCCTTCCCAGAGAGGGTCAAGGGTCCTCTCTCTGTGCTCTGACTGTGCCCTTTGCTGTGTTTAACATGGACCTCTTATCTATCTCCCTCTCTAGATGGTGAGCTCTATGTGGACAGGAACAACATCTGCCTCTTTCACTACGATGCCCTTAGAACCTAATACAGTGTCTAGTACATGGTAAGCATTCAAAAATGTTTGCTGAGTGACTGCATGAGCTGCAAATATGCCCTACTACCTCTTCTAATAAGATGTCATGGTGTGACATGTTAGGGGGAGTAGCTGGGGGAGGAAACAGCTTGGAGCTCTGTTTCCCTTCCATTCCTGCCCTTATGAGGCCTGTAGACTCTTAGCTGGTGGGCCTCGCAGCCCTCAGGTGGTGTGAGGAACTCAGAAAAAGGCTTCTGTGTGTGTGTCCCGCTTACCTTCACTGTTCCTTCCACTTCCACAAACCAGCGCCTTAACATGGCTTGAATCTGGCCGTCAGTCAGCTCGGGGTTGGCATTGTGGATTTTCTTCTTGACCAGCTCCTCCAGCAGGAGACGCCTCAGCCGCCAGTAGAAGAAGGTACGGGATGTTTTCCAATCCAGGATATCCTACATGCAGAGAAGAATAAGCTTAGTCAGCCTGGTCCTAATTCCTGTTCAATGCTCAGTCTGGAGGGAAACCCACAGGCACAAAAACTGATTCTCCAGGCAAGCCCTTCACAGACCCAAGAGCTGGCTGTAAACTCCTAGCACCTCTAGCTGTCCCCCAGAGGAGAAATGTAGCCACATGCCCTGCTGTCTGCAGTACTGTGCACAGCCCTTGGCCTGGCCAATGCTGATCCCACACATGGCTGAGATGTTCTGGGAAAGAGGCTGTGAGTTCCCAGATAACCAGACTGGGAGAAATTGGTTTTGAGAAGATAGATCAGTCGACTTGCAGATCAATTATGAATTAGCTGCTACAGAAACTTTGACCCTACAGTAACCCATATCCTGAGGACCCGTCACCAATGAAGGCACATGTGACTCAGTTTCCCACCAGTAAAATGCAGCTTGCCTCCTAAGGAATTAATGGAAGTCTAAATTTTAGGATAATAGATACAGAAAAAGCAAAAATCTAAAAAATACTGAAAATGTTTTGATCTGCAGAAGTTGTTTTAATTTGGCCCTTGCAGCTCCCTGCTTTGAGCCTGTGTGCATGACACACACACTTGCTCGCCTGTGGGCCTCTGACAAGTTGGGAGAAGTGGCAACCCTTGTACTTACGTTAATAACACCCTTCTCCTGCATCCGGCCTGGTGTGTCGTGCAAGTCAGCAAACTGCACGGCTACCTGATGGTAAATTGGAATTAGGAATTCCTCCCGCTCCTTCAACTTGTTCTCCAACTCCTTCCGCTCAGCTGCGCTTAGCTCTGGGGTGCCTGCAATTAGATACACCTGCCCGTCACACTCTGTAGTGACCAAGAATCTCTCTGCACAGCCGCAGCCACAATCATGGGAAGCTTAACATCAGCCTGCCCCTACTTCCCTCTGTGGCCTGGCTCTTTGTTGTCTTCTCTGCTCTTTGCTGATTAACAGGACCCTACAAGATGCGAGACCAGTCTTTACCTTGCCACAGGAAGCCCACATGTCCTCTTTTCCCTGTGGCAGTCACGAGTGTGAAGGCAGGATGGCAGCCCCTCTCCCATGCCTCTCCCTGAGCAGGTGCAAGCAGCCACCCAGAGGCCTGCAGCATCTTGCTGATACACCCAGGCTCCTCCTTCCCGAGGCCAGTACTTGCACACTGACACGATGCCCATCCCTGCTGACCAGCATCAAAGCAGCTGGGCTATTCCACACATGGGGTGTGGTGAGGGCACCCCTAAGCTCCAAGCACAAACTAGCAGCTCCTGTTTCCCAGTGTACATACCAGCTACCTGCCAAACTTGGCAAGGACCTGAATAACTCCTAAAGGTACAAGCCATAATACTTCATGGCTTCTAATCTCAAGTTTGTATACTTTTAACCTTTAATTAGTAGAACTCAAACGAATTAGAGCCAGATCCGCATGTCTTATGTCAGCTCAGTGGATTAGCCTGTGGTCTCCCTCCTGGGCTGCTACTGCCAGAGCCAATGCCTGACCGAGTGACAAAGACATTGTACTTCTTGGGCTAAAGGAGAAGGAGGATGTAAAAAGAGAAAGGCAGTCAGCAAACTTCATTTGGATCACTGCACACGGCACCCTGACTCGACAGACAGGAGACTTTGGAACTCCTTATAAAAAGGAGGGACCCCCGCCCCCAATCAATAGTGTCCCAGTAGAGGTGTTGCTATGGTGTGCTTTTCTTTCTAATTACTCTCAGAATGGGATCTACAATCAATACTGAAAATTTAGCTGCCTGCCTAGTAAGGAGGAGAAAGTCTAGCTGAAGGAGCAATAGGTGACAGCCCCTGGTGTTAGGGACAACCTGAAGTGCTTTGTCACCAAAGCTGACAAATAAATACATAAGTACAGGTGATAGGATGCAGAAGAGGAAGGTCTATTTCAAGCATGCCTGTCTGGGAACAGGCCTTGTTTTTTACACCACTATGAATCATATGTCATAAACAGCCTTGGGCTGCTGACTGAGCCATAAGTATTATACATAAACACAGGTTAACAGGAGGGATGTAACTATAGTACTTAGTTTCATTTTTACAAGTATTCTGGATGCTCAACTCCACCTCCTTCTTTAAGCTCATTGCCATTTTAAAACTGTGATGAAGGTGCCACTGATCTGCTCTTTCAGGCCCCGGCGCCTCAGCAGCCTTCCTTCCAAAACACCTAAACGGCATGAAAGCACCGGGCCTCACACTAAGGGATGACACAAAGGCCCATGCATTCTAGTGCAGATCTGCCTGGAGGACTGATAGCAGGAGGGCTGAGGGAAGGAGGGCTGGCTAGTATCTTCGGAGGTGACACATTGTCAGAACACCCTCAGTAGGGAAGCAAATGTTTCCCCACCTCCACAGAAAGAAACCAAGATTCCCTGGAGAAATAGCTAATTCTAGGGCTGAGGCAGGGAAAACATCAGAAGAACCTGAGGTATGTTGTGACAAAAAGCAAGGAGGCCCTCAAAAAATGATGAGGACATGTTAGAAAAATGCAAGAGCCAGTTTTGAATGTGTTCCCACTGGTCAAATCTGGGACAATGAGCATTCAAATAAATAATGATATTACCAGACAGAATATTTGTGGAATGAAACTAGAATCTACCAGTCCACCCTCGTATAAGTAATTAAATGAGGGAAAAGGGAAAGGGAATGCTGTCTCTTCCAACAGAACAGTAAGTGTAGAGGAAATGATGAAAAATCACTGTTTTACAAGCATCACAATAAATTATTCTGCCAAGAATCATTAATGGATGTTAAAACCAGTGGGTTAAAGTTCGATAAGAAACAGGATATTCACAAAGTCAGAAGATTCCTTACAAATCACTTATTAATTACAAAGGGGAAAATGGTAACTTTATAGTGGATTAACCTAGTGAACAACACATTAAACAAGTAGTTACATTATCATTACCAATAGGACAGACTGATAGTGTGACTCCTGATGACGCCCTGAGGAGGACAGAACATGACTTCCGCAACATTCCTGCCCAAAAAGCGGAATCAGAATCTAACCACGGGGAAATAGAAGACAAACCCAAACTGAGGAAACACAGTACAAAAAAGTGGCTCACTCTTTAAAAATGTGAAAATTATGAAAAACAAAGGTTGAAGAATCAGTCCAGGTTAAAGGTGACTAAAAATACTTGACAATGAATTTCAATGTATGCTCCTTAGGTCAGATCTCAGGCTGCCCCCTCCAAAAAAAAAAAAAAAAAAAAGGCTAAAAAGGATATTGAGACAACTGGTAAACTTTTAATATGAATCATGGATTAGACAGTAGTATCAATGTTTACAGTTCTTGATTTTGGTAAATGTATTGTGGTTATGTACGAGAAAGTTGGTGTTCTTAGAAATGCACACTGATATTTATGACTAAAGAAGCATGAGGGCCGGGCGCGGTGGCTCACACCTGTAATCCTAGTACTTTGGGAGGCTGACGTATGTGGGTCACTTGAGGCCAGGAGTTTGAGACCAGCCTGGTCAACATGACAAGACCCTGGCTCTACTAAAAATACAAAAATTAGCTGGGCATGGTGGCACATGCCTGCAATCCCAGCTACTTGGGAGGCTGAGGCACAAGAATTGCTTGAACCCAGGAAGAGGAGGTTGCAGTGAGTCGAGATGGCCTCACTGCACTCCAGCCTGGGCGACTGAAACTCTTTTCTCAAAAAAAAAAGCATGAGGTCCACAGATTACTCTCAAATGGCTCAAAGAAAATGCATATGTATTTGGAGCAAGAGAGAATAAATACATTTATTATGTGAGTGTGCAGAAATAATAAAGCAATGGGATCAGATATTAACTATAGGTGAATTTGAGAAAAAAGCACTGTATTATTCTTGTAACTTTTTTTGTGAAATTATTATCAAATAAAACGTTTTTAAAATTAGGCAAGCTGGAAAAGAAAACTTATTCCTGGCTATCCAATGCATACAATCAATAATCAAAGCTAATATTTATAGGGTACTGGGTACCATTCTAAGTGCTTTATCTCTGTTAATTTATTATCACAACAACCTTAGGAGACTGGTATTCTTATTATTTCCATCTTATAGGTGAGGAGACTGAGGCCCTGAGAATTTACGTAACTTACCAAGGTCACAAAGCTAGCAAGTGACAGAGCCAAGACTCAAATGCAGCAGTTTGGGTCCCAAAGCTTGTGAACACTGTTAGCTGTCTCTTCTTGCTTACTTGGGCAGAAGACAAGTGCTTCAGCAGTAGTGTCCCTTTAATTTCTGAAAGGCTAAGTGATGATGGCGGACTCCTGGGCTAATAAAGGTTTCATCTTAGTCCCAATTCCATAACTAAGAGCAGGACAATGTCTCCAATAGTCCCCGTTCGTATGCAATTTCCTAGGCAGGCCTAAGATTTAAGAGTTGCTTCTCGTGTTACTGTGAGTTCAAGAACTAATACAACAATAGGTAAGGTCACAGCCCTGCTGGGAGCAAAGGGATGGCAAGACCACTGACATGGCTGAACAGGGATGAACAGTTCTAGATGCCTACAACATTCTCCCTCTCTGCACTTGAATGCACATATACATGGACCATACCTAACACACCATTTATTGAGCATTTACTGTGTACCAGGCACTGCACTCAAATCTTTCAA
>PVKP010025163.1:0-34044 GCA_004027715.1 Plecturocebus donacophilus | reverse complement strand
AATATCTTTGTGGTGTTCTCTGTATTTCCTGGACTTGAATATTGGCCTGCCTTGCTAGGTTGGGGAAGTTTTCCTGGATAATATCCTGAAGAGTATTTTCCAGCTTGGATTCATTCTCTTCGTCACATTCAGGTACACCTATCAAACATAGATTAGGTCTTTTCACATAGTCCCATATTTCTTGGAGACTTTGTTCATTTCTTTTTACCCTTTTTTCTGTCATCTTGCCTTCTTGTTTTATTTCACTGAGTTGATCTTTGATCTCTGATATCCTTTCTTCTGCTTGGTCAATTCGGCTGTTGAAACTTGTGCATGCTTTGAGAAGTTCTTGTATTGTGTTTTTCAGCTCCATCAATTCACTTATATTCTTCTCTAAGTTGTCCATTCTCATTAGCATTTCGTTAAATCTTCTTTCAAGGTTCTTAGTTTCTTTGCATTGGGTTAGAACATGTTCTTTTAGCTCACAGAAGTTTCTTATTACCCACCTTCTGAAGCCTGATTCTGTGAGTTCATCACACTCATCCTCCGTCAGGCCTTGCTCTCTTGCTGATGAGGAGCTGTGATCCCCTGTAGGAGGAGAGGCATTCTGATTTCAGGTGTTCTCAGCCTTTTTGCACTGGTTTCTTCCCATTTTTGTGGATTTATCCACCTGCCGTCTTTGTAATTCCCGACTTTCAGATTGGGTCTCTGAGTGGACGTCTGGCTTGTTGGTGATGAAGTTTTTTCTGTTTCTTAGTTTTCCTTCGGCGGACGCCCCTTCCCCACAGAGCTGTGCCTTCCCGGGTTCAGCTGTGCTTGCTCTCAGTCCTCAGTGCTTCCAATTGCTGTTCTTCTTGTGGGGATGGGACCAGCCTGACTAAAAGGGCACCCAGTCCCATATGCTTCGCACCGAGAAGCACCACGCCGGCCAAA
The DNA here is from genome assembly GCA_004027715.1 of Plecturocebus donacophilus. NCBI lineage: Eukaryota > Metazoa > Chordata > Mammalia > Primates > Pitheciidae > Plecturocebus > Plecturocebus donacophilus. The sequence continues at coordinate 33,132 of PVKP010025163.1, read as the reverse complement.
AGAGTCGCACTGGCGACCCGTGTGGCTTCTTCCCCGGGAATCTCCCAGTTTGTGGGCATCAAAAATTCGCCTGCAATTGCGGCGTCCACTCGCTCTCTGCGCTTTCACTGGGAGCTACAATCCTGCGCTGCTGCTATGCGGCCATCTTGGATCTCTCTCAGAACTGTATACTTTTAAATGGTAAGTTTTATGTCTATTTTACCACAATAAAAAAAAATAAAGTTGGAAATAAATAAGTGTTGAAAAAAGAATCACAGTCATGAGTATAAAGAATAAGTTACTGTTCAGACAAAGAGGATAGAAGAACCTATATTTTTACATGTACTTTATTATTTTCATATGGTACCTGGATTTCAAGCTCAGCAATGTGTTGTTGTAGTTCAGCCACGGCCGCTATGCTGTCTGCTTCCCGGAGCCTCACAGCCATCACTTCTTCCTTGTTCTAGTGTGGCAAACCAAACCAAAATAAAATAAACCAGGTGTGTTGAGAATTCAGCTTTTTCATATTTTAGAAAAGTAATAGGTCGCATAAATCATACATTAGTATTATCCAGCAGGGTATAAGGCAGCACCTATAATGAAACAATATGTTTAATGCATACAATGAAGCAGTGAGATACAAATGTTCACATCAAGTAGAATAAATAAAAATTATAAATGACCATATATCAATTCAAATTAAGTTTTGCCTCCAAAGGAATTTGTGTGATATTTATGAAAAAACTCTAGGGTTTTAGAGTGTTTTGCATTTTGAAACTGGGGTTCACAGGCTTGTAATATTTCATATTTAAGTGAGAACATTCAGATTCAGTTGTAGAGGGAAAATAACATTAATAATATAAACAATATCTACACATCTTACACAAATAAAAAATAAAAAAGCTTTAATAATTAATCATAAGCTATAATCTTATAATACTAAATGAAAATGAATCAGATTTATTTCAATGACTGGCTTTTTGAAAAATTAACTATTCCTGAATCATTCCAACATGACATGGTAAAATATATACATTTAATCAGAATGTACTAGGTGCATTCTGCATAACAATACATTGGTCATTCTCGAAATCTGCAAAAGGCATTACAAAAGACTGAATAAATTAACACAAAGCTTAAACACAGGGAGACAACAGAGTCTGCATCTGTAACACACTTCGCAGAGGTAGTAATGAACAATTAAAAATTAAATAAAATTCCATATTAGTTCATAAAATCCTTTAATATTCTAAATCTGATCCCATTACTTAGATAAGTTCAAAGAAAATTATTTTCAACAGCAAGTTCCTCAAAGATTTATTTCCAAAGAACATTCTACTTTGCTCAACAGGTACTATGGCATTTGAAGAGCAATATTAAATCTAGTAAACACAGTTATCAAAATATGTTTAAGGAAAACTAACACCAATAATAAAAGACTAAATTTAGTTCTCTGTAAGACGTCAGCACAATTGAGCACAAAAAAACTCAGATATTGGTATGACACATCAGATTGATACCTCATTTAATATTTTATTTATAAATTAGTCATATCCTTCAAAAGTTACTGTACTTTGCACAAATTTCAGTACTGCCTAGAGATTTCTGTCAGTATAAATTATAACAGTCATGCATATTTATAAGGATGTAATTTCATCTCTGGATTTCAGTGACACTGATAAACCACTCAAGCTTCACTCTTGGTTATTATTTAATGACACCAGAATAAGTTGATGGAATTACAGCTTTATATGTGCCATCAAACGTCTTATTTCTTGTACAATAATAAGGATGGAATCTTTAAAGGGCATCATTCCTACTATCTCACCATGGAAATGTAGATGCCTAGTTTATTTTTTTAAATCCCATAACTTGCCTTTAGTAATCCATTCTAATTCCCAGTCTATAGTCATCTCTTTAGTTATTTCACACTCACTCTCTCTCTCTCTCTCTCTCTCTCTCCCCTGAAACCCTCCCGCCTCTCCTTCCATCTCACTGCCTTTCCCCAGGCTCTCACCACTGCTATACTATCAATTTACTTCAGGAAAGAATCTACTTGCATTCAAATACTTTTGATGCTCTTTGAATCCAAACACTTCATAAAAAAGCCAAAGTATATAACTGATTAAAATAATAATGGGTAACACAATGCATTTTTCCCAACCCACTGGTACATACACATTTCATTTGCTCTCCAGTCTATCCAGAAAATATATGTCAATGTTAATTGCCCACTAATAAGATGCCAATCAAAGCAGAGGAGCCCTAACCTCTGTAAATGACCTATCTTTTTTTGATCAAGCCATTAGAAACTCTGGTTTTAAACAGTTACCAGTCAAAAGAAAAAGTGTAAAGAGATACTATTAAATGCCAATGCAGGAAATTAAATTAACCAAGGAAGTGACTGAAAATGTTTCTTGACTGAAATCCACCACAGAAGCAAGATGAGCTAACCTGGTTTGAAAGCAACTACCAAAACAAGTTCAGAATAAGCAGAAAACAGGACTAGCCTTTTTGTTTTAAGATAATCTAATCATGATGAGATAAACCAAAAAAAGGCATTATTATATCATTATTATTGACAAAAAACCAAAATCAGTTAGTTGACATATTTACCTTGCATTCAATCTCTGCTTGTTTGCGCTTTGCTTCACTTAATTGAGTAAGGAGTCCTTTGTTTTGTGTGGAAAGATACTGCACTTTCTCCTGTAGGCTAACCACCTCTTGTTCTGCTCTTCGAAGATGGTTACTATTGATCTGGTTCTAACAATCAGAAATATAAATACTCAGACTATAGATACAAGACCTGAAAATTAAAAAAAAATTACCTATCCATTTTATACAACAGCATTATTAAAAATGTTATTAGTTATAGGTCAATGTTATTCAACAAATCAACATTAAAAAGTAAGACACAAAACTGCTTTTAAAATGAAGTCATCCAAAGGAATGCAAAATATCAATATTAAAACTAATTATAGCTCAACATACCATTTATACAAAAGATAGCTATAAACTATAAAAATGTTTACATACAACTTGAAGGTGTTCCTCTCTAAGATTGGCAATGGGAGTACAAAGTGGATAGACACAGGAATGGTGAATTTCACTCCTCTTTCCAGTTCCGGAAAGAAAGCACAAACCAGTCAAAAGGTACCATCAGGCCCGGTGCAGTGGCTCATGCCTGTAATCCCAGCATTCTGGGAGGTCAAAATGGGCAGATCACTTGCGGTCAGGAGTTTGAGACCAGCTTGGCCAACATGGTGAAACCCTGTTTCTACTAAAAATACAAAAATTAGCCTGGCATGCTGGTGCACGTCTGCAATCCCAGCTACTTGGGAGGCTGAGGCACAAGAATCACTGGAATCCAGGAGGTGGAGGTTGCAGCGAGCCAAGATTGTGCTACTGCATTCCAGACTGGGTGATAGCAAGACTCTGTCTCAAGGGAAAAAAGAAAGTCCCATCATTATTTATTGGGCTATAAACTTGATGTCACAAAATATGGCATATGTGTACCTCTACATGCTCTCAATGTCTAGCACAGTCTTTTTTCATGAAGGACAGATTTTGAATTCTGGTTTTAATATTTGGTCATTAAGCAAACAAGCTAGTATCTCTGAGTCTCTATTTCCTTATTTGAAAAATGCATATAAAATACTTTCTCATTTTGGTGTCTTCAGAATTAAATGAGATAATATGTGTAACAGGGCCTAATATGTAGCAACAAATGCTAGTTGTTTATTGCATTATAATTACAAAACGTGCTAAAAAACATATAGATCTTGAACTAAATTGAGGTAGTTTTCACACTCACGTATGACCCAGCCTGCATTCTCTCAATCCTAAATTATTCTATCAGAGGCCTGAAAGAAACAGTAGGGACTTTCACAACCAAAAGAAGTAAAAATCTAACTTCTCATTTAACAGTTCTTAAAACTTGGCCTAGTTAATCCTACCAAATTTCAATAGAGATAGTACTTCTTGCCGTTTGAGGCTATGTTGTGAAGATTAGATTATAGGAGAAAAGTTTATGAAAGGAGCCTCACACAATGCGTTAGATTTTTTATTATTATATTTTTGAGAAGTCTCGTTTTATTGCCCACGCTGGAGTGCAGTGGCATGATCTTGGCTCACTGCAACCTCTGCCTCCTGGGTTGAAGCAATTCTCCTGCCTCAGCCTTCCAAGTAGCTGGGATTACAGGCACCCACCACCATGCCCTGATAATTTTTGTACTTTAGTAGAGATGGAGTTTCACCATGTTGGCCAGGCTGGTCTGGAACTCCTGACCTCAAGTGATCTGCCCACCTCGGCCTACCAAAGTGCTTGGAGATTACGGGCGTGAGCCACTGCACCCGGGAAATTTTAGATACTTAATAAATATTCAGTTGTTACCATTATTGTTCCTACTTTACCTCAACCTATGAAAAACACCCTGCCTCCAGTTTGAATGAAAAAATTTAGGTCATCTAATAGATGTAAGCTGTAAAACTTTCAACCATTTAAAACTTGCTTCATCTTTACTTTTACTTATCTTCCTGTAACACACACTCTGGTCTTTCTCATTTTGAATCTCTCTCTCTTTTTCTTTTTTTTTTTTAAGATAGGGTCTCACAGGGGCTTGCTCTGTTGTCCAGGATGGAGTGCAAAGGCACAATCACAGCTCACATGTAGCCTCAATCTCCCAGGCTCTAGCTTTTCTCCTGCCTTGATCTCCTGAATAGCTGGGACCATAGGCATGCGCTGCCATACCCAGATAATTTTTTTGATTTTTAGTAGAGATGAGGTCTTGCTATGTTGCTCAGGCCAGTCTTGAACTCCTGAGCTCAAGTGATGCTCCCATCTTGGTTTCTCAAAATCCTGTGAACACAGGAATGAGCCACTGCACCTGGCTTCTTTCTCATTTTGAATCAACAAATAAGTCTGTCTACAAAATTAAGTAAACTTCTTACTATTGTATTCAAAATGTATCACAGCCTCTTTTTACTGTCTTACCTGCTACCATTAAAACAAATAACTACACTTCACAGGGACACATCTTTGACATAAGCTGCAAATAATTTTCACAGATAAAACCCCCTCCCTGCATCCCTGAACACAAGACCATAATTCAGCATTACAAAATACACATAAACCCCAAGAACTACCATGAGTGAGAGATAGAAGACAGAAAAAATATATTTTAAGAATTCTAGAGATAATAAATTATGGAACTTTATATAACACAGGTTATGCCTAAAATTACAGTAATAATGACATAAAAAGAAGATGCCAAAACATAAGCAAAGAACAAGTCACTATCAAAAACATTAAGCAAATCGGAAAAATAACTAAAGAAAATTTCTATAAATATAGCCACTGATATTAAAAATTCAATGAATGGATTAGATTGGAGATTAGCTGCACTGAAAATATAATCAGTGTCCTAGAAGAAGTCATTAGACACAGAAAATAGAATAAGGTCCAAAATATACCTAATAAGAAGTTACAGGATAAAATAGAAAAAAAAAGTGAGATATGATGGTCTAAGAAGTGGTAATATTTGAGAATGCTTTACAATTTAAGAAATAGAAGATATGAATCTACATTTTAGGAAACACAACTAGTTGCAACCAGGATAAATACAAATAAATCTCCACCAAAATATACTGCAACAGAACTTAGAATGCTACAGAGGCAAATCAAGGGGAAAACTGAGATCTATAAAGGAAGGATAATAAAATGTCTAGCAGATATTTCAACAGCAAAAATTTGTAGTGCTTAGAAAAAGAACTTCACCCTATAGTAGTATACTGAGCTATACTATTATACAAGGGAGAAAAGTAATTTTAAGAAAGTGACAGATTTACAACACAGGATGGTAACTAGAAATTGTCAAATATAAGAGTAGAGAGCAGCCTGTAATCCCAGTAACTTGGGAGGCTGGGGCAGGAGAACTGCTTGAGGTCAGGAGCTTGAGGCTGTAGTGAGATATGATGGAGCCTGTGAACAGCCACCACACTTAAGCTTGGGCAAAACAGTGATACTCTATTAAAAAAACAAAAAACTAAACTAAATAAAAAAAAGAATTCAGAGCAACAATAATTGGTTAACGGGAACAAATCCAGATATGCTGACTCCATAAAATAATAATAATACCTAGTAGTTCAGAGGTATAAAAAAAAGATGTACAATAATAACTTGTAAGTCAGAAGAACACATAAAGTTCTTTACAGGCCCTTATAAATGTTTGGACGGGATACAGAGATGAAGACTAACTTTAGACTTTGTTCAGCCAGGTAAGCACTTGCCATTTTTTTCAGGGACTAAACACTAATAGGAAACAAAAGGAATTATAACAGTCAAACTGAAAGTGAAAGAAAAAACTAAATTAATCCAATAAAGAGGAGGAAAGGAAGAACAAAATAGGAACAAAAAAGAAAGAAACCAAAAGTACAAAATAAAACTATCACAAACACATCATAATCAGAACTTTTGATTTGTGATCTGAGATGTAGAGGCTCAAAGTACTACTGTTTCCACCCCTCCAGCGGAAAAATAAGGAAGGTCGGGCATGGTGGCTCACATCTGTAATCCCAGCACTTTGGGAGGCCAAGGCAGGCGGATCACGAGGTCAGGAATTCGAGGCCAGCCTGAATATGGTGAAACCCCGTCTTCACTAAAAATACAAAAATTAGCAGGGAGTGGTGGCATGCACCTGTAGTCCCAGATACTTGGGCAGCTGAGGAAGAAGAATCTCTTGAACCCAGGAGATGGAGGTTGCAGTGAGCCAAAAAGAAGGAAACAAAGAAAGCTAGCCAAACTCTAAGGGAGCCTTCCAAGAGAGATGGGATGGAATTTAAGCACTTTCTCATCGGGGGCAGATACAGCCACAAGCTAAGAATGATTCAGCTAGAGTAAATATCAAACTGGTGGAAGCTAAGTATTGGCTAGCTAGACAATGTGGAGGCTCAGGAGGCAGCAGACTTAAAGTCTAAGTTCACAAACTCTTGTACCCCAACAGGGGCATACAAGAAAGACTGGCTAGAGTCTTGAGAAAGAAACTTTCATGGTACAGGACTCAGGAAGGGGAATACCAGCCACTATAGGAAGGCACTAAACCTTGCCTAGGGAACGTATGCTTTAATCTTTGTGATTGGGGCCAAGAAACACTGCTGTCTTTAGGGCACTGATAAAAGCCATTGCATCTGGGGAAAGGGGCAGAACTGTTTTGTGCTTAGGACCATATCTTAGGGTGGGCAGGAGCACTAAAAGACCAAATGCACCAGATCAAAGGACATAATAAAGCCTAAGACTGAATTTGTTTATTTATTTATTTAATTTAGAAAAAGGATCTTGCTTTGTGGCTTAGGCTGGAGTGCAGTGGTGTGATCATAGTTCACCGCAGCCTCAAACTGCTGGGCTCAAGTGATCCTCCCACCTTGGCCTCTCAAGTAGCTGGGACTACAGGCACATACCTCCATATCTGGCTAATTAAAGACATTTTTTTATACAAGACAGGGTCTCACTAGGTTGTCCAGGCTGGTCTCAAACTCCTGGCCTCAAGTGATCTTCTTGCCTGGGCTTCCCAAAGTGCTGGGGATCACAGGCATTAGCCACTGAGCCTGGCTAAGACTGAGGCTTTATCAGAACAACAGAAAACACTGTTGCCCCTCAAACTCTTCTGTAACAAGTAACAAATGGAATACTGCTAAGGACAGATCCTTCCGAAATGTTACGCAAAGGGAAAACCTAAAGACACAAAATCCCTCTGGCAAACCAGCTCCCACACTAAAAATAAGGTATTGCTAAGGGAAAAATAAGGTATTGCTAAGGGAATTTGAAGCCTGTGGTGCACTGATAACCACGAAAACAGCAAACCTCAAACTCAGCCCATCTCTGGACTATATTAACTCAAATTTCCTACCTCAGAGGCCTAGCAGAAGGAAAATTGTGCCCATTTCCAGGCACAAAACTATTTGATTTAGTCTGCAGTCCTACACAAGATATCAAGCTTTCAACAAAAAAGTTATAAAGCATAGGAACAGGCAAAGAAAAACAAAGCACAACCAAGAGGCAAAGCAGTCAACAGAACCAGCATTACATATGACACAGATATTAAAAATATCTGTGATGGTTAATAATGAGAGTCAACTTGATTAGATTGAAGGATACAAAGTATTGATCTTGTGTGTGTCTGTGAGGGTGTTGCCAAAAGAGATTAACATTTGAGTCAGTGAGCTGGGAAAGGCAGATCCACTCTTAATCTGCTGGGCATCATCTAATCAGCTGTCAGAGAATATAAAGCAGGCAGAAAAACATGAAAAGGAGAGAGACTGGCCTAGCCTCCCAGCCTACATCTTTCTCCTGTGCTGGATGCTTCCTGCCCTCGAACATCGGACTCCAAGCTCTTCTGTTTTGGGACCTGGATTGGCTCTCCTTGCTCCTCAGCTTGCAGACAGCCTATTGTGGGACTTTGTCATTATATAAGTTAATACTTAATAAACTTCCCTTTATATATATATATACACACACACACACACACACATATAATTATTACATATAGCATCTATGTATTATATAAGTGCATTATATATATATGATATATATAGACATATATTCTATTAGTTCCTCTCTCTATATATATCCTATTACTTCCGTCCCTCCAGAGAATCCTGACTCATACAGAGTTTGGTGCCAGGAGTGGTTCTAGAGGAAAAGAATATTAAGGATGGAGTTCTTTCATTGGTTTGGGGGCTTCTAGAGTTGGCCACTTACTATGATTAGACCCCAAAATGCTAAGGACTCTACTTCTAATAGTATGGAGAACACTGATAGTCCTTAGTATGAACTGTTTAGAGAATTATGCAAAATAAATGCATTTGACACTCTTGATTTACCATTTGTGAGAGACAAGAAGTTCAGTGACTCTATACATAATACCTTTGACTATATGTGGAGAACAAAATAACTTAATGAAGCTCGTTGGTTGCTCCTAAATTCACTGGACAAAGTGAAGAAAGAAAATGATGAATTCAGGGATTCTGTCTCCTGGCTTCAGAAGCAGATACTAAGCCTCAAATCTGCTAAGATTGCCCTGACTGAGAGTAAACAGTCACAAGCTCTTATGCCGTGGCTGACCTGCAATGAAAAATGCATGCACAGCCTTGTCAGATGTCTACTGTTAAAATGAGGGCACTGAATGGAAAAGAATGAGACCCTAAAACTTGGAATGGGAATGTGTGGAAGGACCCTGATAAAGCTGGGGACATTGAGGTTTGTAAACTCTGATGAATCTTTTTTGCCAGAAGGAACAGCTTCCTCATTCCTAGTAGGGGTAACAGCCCCTCCCCAACCCACGCTGCCATCAGCCTTTCAACCTTTGTCTGAGGAGATAAACCCTATACTGCCTGAGGCAACAGTGATGGCCTCCCCTGAGGCAGTTGCCAGGCAAAATGATGTTGATTCTCCTTAGGAGCCACTCCAACATTCCTGTTTGCCTCTAGAACTATAACTAAAGTCCCAGCAGGCTCTTAGAGGTAAGGCTCAGAGTGTGGCCAATGAGGAGGTGCACTATACTCGAAAAGAGCTGCTTGAGTTCTCTAATTTATACAAACAGAAATTTGGAGCACAGGCATTGGAATGGATATTAAGGGTGTGAGATAATGGTGGAAGGAACATAGAGTTGGATCAGGCTGAATTCATTGATTTGGGCCCACTAAGTAGGGACCCTACATTTAACGTTGCAGCTTGGGGAGTTAAAAGAGGCTCTAATAGTTTATTTGCCTGTAGCTGAAAGATGGATTAAAAGATGGCCCACTGTCAGTGAGCTGGAAATGCCTGATCTTCCTTGGTTTAATGTTGAGAAAGGGATCCAAAGGCTTAGGGAGATTGGGATGGTGGAGTGGATTAGTCACTTTAGACCTACTCATCCCAGCTAGGAGGGTCCAGAAGATATACCCTTGACCATTATCTTGTGAAACGGATTTGTGAGGGCAGCACCTGCATCTTTGAAGACTCCTGTAATTGCTCTTCTCTGTATGTCAGATCTAACAGTAGGAACTTCAGTCACTCAACTACAAAATTTAAATACAGTGGGAATAATTGAATCCCGAGGTGGCAGGGGCCAAGTGGTGGCACTCAACCATCAAAGGCAAGGTGGGTGTAGCTACTGTAATAAATGGCAGAGGCAAAGCGGCAATCAGAATAGCCTGACTTGTGTAGAGCTCTGCCACTGGCTAATTAATCACAGTGTTCCTAGAAGTGAAATGGACAGGAGGCCTGCTGCATTCCTACTTCATACAAGCAGAAAACTTCTAGGTCTAATGGACAAAATACTAATTTGAATTATAAAAACAGAGATTCATGGCCCCCATTGGTGAATCATAGCAGAAGCCTCTAGGATTTTGGAGCAAGGCCCCGCCATCTTCTGCAGATGATTACTCTCCTTTTGAGAGACAGCTGTTGGCCTGTTACTAGGCTTTGGTGGAAACTGAACGTTTAACTATGGGTCATCAAGTCACCATGCGACCTGAACTGCCTATCATGAACTGGGTGCTTTCTGACCCATCTCGCTATAAAGTGAGCTGTGCACAGCAGCACTCCATCATCAAATGGAAGTGGTATATATGTGATCAGGCTTGAGCAGGTCCTGAAGGCACAAGTAAGTTACATGGGGAAGTAGTTCAAATGCCCATGGTCTCCACTCCTGACACCCTGTCTTCTCTTTCCCAGTCTGCACTGATGGTCTCATGGGGAGTTCCTTATGATCATTTGACAGAGGAAGAGAAGACCAGGGCCTCGTTCACAGATGGTTTTGCACGATACACAGGCAACACCGGAAGTGGATAGCTGCAGCACTACAGCCCCTTTCTAGGACATCCCTGAAGGACAGCAGGGAAGGGAAATCTTCCCAGTGGGCATAACTTTGGGCAGTGCACTTGGTTGTGCACTTTGCATGGAAGGAGAAATGGCCAGATGTGCAATTATATACTGATTCATGGGCTGTAGCCAATGGTTTGGCTGGTTGGTCAGGGACTTGGAAGAAGCATGATTGGAAAATTGGTGGAAAGAAATCTGGGGAAGAGGTATGTGGATAGACCTCTCTGAGTGGTCAAAAACTGAAGATATTTGTATTCCATGTTAGTGCTCACCAACGGGTGACCTCAGCAGAGGAGTTTAATAATTGAGTGGATAGGATGACCCGTTCTGTGGACACCACTCAGCCTCTTTTCCCAGTCACCCCTGCCATCGCCCAATAAGCCCATGCCAAAGTGGCCATGGTGGCAGGGATGGAGGTTATGCATGGGCTCAGCAACATGGACTTCCACTCACCAAGGCTGACCTGGCTACAGCCACTGCTGAGTGCCCAATTTACCAGCAGTAGAGACCAACACAGAGCCCCTGATATGGCACCATTCCTCAGGGTGATCATCCAGCTACCTGGTGGCAGGCTGATTACATTGAACCTCTTCCATCATGAAAAGGACAGAGGTTTGTCCTCATTAGAATAGCCACTTACTCTGGATATGGGTTTGCCTATCCTGCATGTAATGCTTCTGCCAAGACTACCACCTGTGGACTCACAGAATGCCTTATATACCATCATGGACCACAGCAGTGCCTCTGACCAAGGCACTCACTTTATGGTTAAAGAAGTGTTGCAGTAGGCTCACACTCATGGAAGGGTGGAATGGCCTTTTCAAGTCATAATTACAATGCCAACTAGGTGACAATACTTTGCAGGGCTGGGGCAAAGTTCTCCAGAAGGCCATGTATGCTCTGAATCAGCATCCAATATGTTTCTCCCATAGCCAGGATTCACGTTTCCGGGAATTAACAGGTGGAAGTGGAAGTGGCACCACTCACCATCACCCCTAGTGATCCACTAACAAAATTTTTGCTTCCTGTTCCCATGACATTACCTTCTGCTGGCCTAGAGGTCTTAGTTCCAGAGGGAGGAATGCTACCACTAGGAGACAAAACAACGATTCCATTAAACTGGAAGTTAAGATTGCCACCTGGACACTTTGGGCTTCTCCTGCCTTTAAGTCGATAGGCTAAGAAGAGGGTTACAGTGTTGGCTGAGATGACTGACCCAGATTATCAAGATGAAATCAGTCTGCTACTCCACACAGAGGTAAGGAAGATGATGCCTGGAATACAGGAGGTCTATTAGGGCATCTCTTAGTATTATCATGCCCTGTGATTTAGGTCAATGGGAAACCACAACAGCCCAATCCAGGTAGGACTACAAATGGCTGAGACCCCTCAGGAACGAAGGTTTGGGTCACTTCACTACGAAAAAAAAACACGACCTGCTGAAGTGCTTGCTGAAGGCAAAGGGAATATAGAATGGGTAGCCAACAGTAGCCATCAATACCAGCTACCATTATGTAATCAGCTGCAGAACAAGGACTGTAATTGTCATGAGTATTTCCTCCTCCTTTTGCTAAAATCATGTCTGTGCATGTATACACCTGTACTAAGAAAATATCATGTGACATAAGATTTATTGACTTCATATCAGCATTTAAGTATAAGTATTGTTAAGTTTACCTAATAGTATTTGAGTCGGAGATTGGTAAATTTCCAGTAATATGAAAAATAGTTGTATTATGTTAGGCATAATTATGACCTTATCATTGTCTTGAAGATTATATATGATCTCAGGAGATGTGTATAGGTTCAAGTTAAGTTGACAAGGGGTGGACTTATGATGGTTAATACTGAGTTAATATCCAGGATCAATACTTTGTATTGTGTGTCTGTGAGAATGTGGCCAAAAGAGATTAACATTTGAGTCAGTGGAAAGGTAGATCCACCTTATCTGGTGGGCAAAATCTGATCAGCTGCCAGTGAATATAAAGCAGTCAGAAAAACATGAAAAGGAGAGACTAGCCCAGCTTACATCTTTCTCCCGTGCTGGAAGCTTCCTGTCCTTGAACATCGGACGTCAAGGTCTTCGTTGAACTGGCTCTCTTTGCTCCTAAGTTTGTAGAACAGCCTATTGTGGGAACTTGTGATCATGTAAGTTAATACTTAATAAACTCCCCTATTAGTTCTGTCACTCTAGAGAACCCTAATATAATATCTGACAGATAATTTAAAATAACTGTGATTAATATGCTAAAGGCTCTAAGGGAAAGGTAAAAAACATGTAAGATTATCATAAGTAATATCAGTAGAAAAATGAAAACTATGAGTCAAAAAGGAAAGCTAGAAATGGGCTGGGGATGGTAGCTCATGACTGTAATCCTAGCACTTTGGGAGTCGAAGGCAGGAAGATCACTTGAGTTCAGGAGTTTGAGACCAGCTTGGACAACATAGTGAGACTCTGTCTTTTTGAAAAATAAAATCAAATAAAATAAAGGAAAAGCTAGAAACGAAAAACAGTAACAGATGTGAAGAATGCCTTCAGTGGCTCATCAGACAACTTGACAAAGCAATGGAAAGAATGAGTGAACTTAATAATTTGTCAGTCAAAATGTCTTAGTCAATGGAAACTGAAAACACAAAGAGAAAAAGAATAGGGACAAAAAGAACAGACAAACCAAGAGTTGTCAGACAACCTCAAACAATCTAACATATGTATAATTGAAACCCCTGAAGAAGACAGCATGAGAAGAAACATTTGAAGAAGTAATCAAAGATCAGCTACGGTGGCTCAGGCCTGTAATCCCAGCACTTTGGGAGGCCAAGGTGGGTGGATCATGAGGTCAGGAGTTCAAGACCAGCCTGACAAACATGGAGAAATCCCAACTCTACTAAAAATACAAAATTAGACAGGTGTGGTGGTGCATGCCTGTAACCCCAGCTACTTGGGAGGCTGAGGCAGGAGAATGGCTTGAACCTGGGAGGGAGAGGTTGGGGTCAACCTCTGCCTCTTACTGGACTATAGTCTAGGCAATAAGAGTGGAACTCCGTCTCAAAAAGAAAAAAAGAAGTAACAATCATGGATTTTCCAAAATTTATGGCATACACAAATCCATAAATCAAACCCAGAGGAAAAAAACAAGGGGAAAAAACACCCAGATCTAGGTATACTATATTCAACCTGCTACAAATAAAGAGAAAAGCTTGAAGACAACCAGAGGAAACAATGTATTACATGTTGAAGAACAAAAATAAGAATTACAACAGAGTCCTGGCTGGCATGGTTTCTGACAAGAAGATAGTAGAGTGAATTAAAGTGTTAAAAGAAAAAAACTGTCAAGCCAGAATCCAGTATCCTGCAAATATATCTTTTAAAATTGAAGAAATAAACATTTTCTCAAACAAACAAAAACTAACAGAATCCACTGCCAGTATACCAGCACTACAGAAAATGTTAAAAGAAGTTCTTTAAGCAGAAAAAATAAGATAACGGACAGAAACATGGATCTACACAAAGAAAGAATGCTGAAACAGAATATCATGGAGGAAAATCAAATTTCGTTAAAATTTTTACATTTCTATGAAAGATAACTGATGCAAAATTAGTAGCATATATGATATGTCTGGACAATATGTAAAATGTATGACAACTTCACAAAACAGGCAGAAAGATCTGAAAATACACTGTTGTAAGAGCCTTGGATTACACATGAAGTATGTAATTATTTATTCATTATTCATAATTATTTGAAGGTAAACTCTATTGTAAAACCTAGAACAACCACTAAAAAAACTCTTGATAGGTTTATAAATAAGTAAAGATAAATTTTGAAGATAAAAATTGAATCATAATATCTAATAAATCCAAGAGAAGGTAGAAAAAAAGAAAGAACAAATGGGATAAACAAAATAGCTAGCAAGGTGACAGATATCAATCCAAATAAAATCACAAAACTGAGACCAAACATGACAGCAAAATAAACTATGAGACTAAATGGTTTTTATAGCTTTTTTTTTTTTCTTTGAGAGGGAGTCTCACTCTGTCACCCAGGCTGGAGTGCAATAGCATGATCTTGGCTCACTGCTGCAATCTCCACCTTCTGGGTTCAAGTGATTCTCCTGCCTCAGCCTCCCAAGTAGCTGGGACTACAGGCACGCGCCACCACACCTGGCTAATTTTTTTGTATTTTCAGAAGAGACTGGGTTTTACCATGTTGGCCAGGCTGGTCTCAAACTCTTGACCTCAGTTGATCTACCTGCCTTGGCCTCCAAAAAAGCTGGGATTACAGGCATGAGCCACTGCACCCAGCTGGTTTTTATAGTTTTACTGAAATATAGTTCATATATTATAAAATTGACCTCCCCCAACTGTACATATATTCAGTGGTTTTTAGCCTATTCAGAGTTGAACAACAATTTGTCAGACTGAATTTTAAAAAGCACCCATCTATATAATGTTTACCAGAGATGCAAACACACAGATAAATTGAAATTCAAAGACAGGAAAAAATACAGTAAAATATATCTTAAGAAGTCTAAATCTAAAATATTAAAAACCTGAATCCAGCAACGGGAATGTGTTGTATCTGTCTATGTGATCGCCATCACAAATATGTTTTTAGTATTTTGACAACTGCACCTCAATAGAAGTGGCTTGCTTTGCAATCCTTTGTATTTAGTTTTATGCATTAAAAAATACTATTTTAAGAAGAGTTTCATAGGTTCCAGACTGCCAAAAGCGCTGATGGCACACAAAAACAGTAAGAACCTTTATACTTAAGAAACTCTTGAAGATATAGACAAGGAAACACAAACAAGAATGTTCAGAGTAGCACTGTTGGCAACAACAAAAAGGAGAGTGAATCAATTAATTGAGGTATAGATGCTGACAGACTTTTCTAAAAGTCCCTAAAGTAACAGAACTGGAGTTACATGGAGAAATTTTTAATCTAAATGGTGGATACATGGGTGTTTGATATAATGCTCTTCAGATTACTATATAGCACCACCATTACACCACACCATTTTTATTTTTTTCATTTATCAATGTGAAAACTGCATGGATCATCACCATGATGAGAAATAAAACAAAGGATGATGGAAATGGAAACACAGGGAGTGTGTTTTATTTCTCTTATTTCTGCCTGTGTTTCAGCTTCTCTAAGTAGAATGGTCATCAGTTCATCTTGTAACTCATTCATGGCATTTTTCTTATGTGGGTCTTTCCATCTCCCAGTAGTAAGAGCTAAGTGGTGCTAAAGCAGAAAAAAATTATATTGCAGCAAATACTCATCACCAGTCCAAATACTGACATTTAAGAACCAGTGCCTTAAACCATCCCGCTTCCAGCAAAATCCATCCAAAATCACACTTATTAGTCAGGGACAGCATTAGTCAGGCACAATACAAATTACTTAGGAAACCTTTCTCCAAACCACCTAGTTGAAATTAATTTTCTCCTCCTAGTCTCCATAGCAATTTCTACCTCTCTACTTACCAAATTTCTGAATTATATTAAATATAATCTGTGCACATCTGCTTTCTCAAGTGTAAGTCCTTTAATGGCTGGGACAGTGCTTTGTGTTTCACAAGTTCTCAAAACCATGTCTGTTGGATTTGATTTATTCACCTCTACTCACTGTGACATAAATCCTCAACGCTGGCCTAAAAGCTGTGTTTGCATCTTTAGTATCTATACTAAAATATCTGATTACAAAAATAAAACTTCCCACTGTAAAATTTAGATTTCTACTATTCATAATCTCAATAGTACTTCTTCCTATTTTAATTATACTATAAAATAATATGTGGAAAGTATTTTATATAGAATAATACAAGAAAAATCTAAGAAAATAGCTTTGAACAATGCAAAACAAGATATATTTATTCTGAAGAAATTACATATTCATGTTATCATGTTTGAGATTATGATCATTTTGCACATTGGAATACAGAATGATGTATAAGTTAAGTATGCCCCCTACTGACTAAATAAATATTTTGAAAGCCAAATAACAACATTCACAGAGTATAAAGAATATGGTCCAAACAACTGTACCACATGAAAACCAAATGTGTCTTTGCCATGCAAATGGGTTTCATAAAAAAGACTTTTGCAGATCTTAAGTATATTTAAGATAGAATTTATTGGAGAGAAGAAAGACCTGAGAAGAAAGAATTTAAGATAGAATTTACTGGAGAGAAGAAAGACCTGAGAATAAAGAAGGGCAATTTCAGAATTCACTGTCCAGGATCACCACATTAAACAACTTTACAAAGCATCATTCACATTATAGCATACATCTGTGGTTTCCAACTGGGGCAATTTTGCCCCCAGGGGACATTTGGCAATGTGTGCAGAAACATTTTTGGTCATCGCAACCTGGGGTGGGAGAGACGTGAGTGGCATCCAGTGGGTAGAGGCCAGGGATGCTGCTAAACACCTACAATGCACAGGCCAGCTCCATAAAACCAAGTATCTTCTAGCCAAAAACGTTCAAAGTATTGAGGTTGAGAAATTTTGCTCTACATAGTGTTTCTTCTCAAGTCATGCAACAGGGCAATGCTATGAGTTTTACTCAATAAAGTCAAATAAAATTTGACTTGCTTCAACTTCGAATGGGTCAAAGAAGGATTAAATCTCAGAAATCAAAGATAACAATTTTTTGTCCTCTTCATTTGGCCTAGAAAACTGCAGTCTATACAGTTTCATATCATCACTGTTCACCTCTATTCTAGGGATGATACAATCTGTGCATAAACCCTCAATCAGCTAATGATACTTTTAAGATACTGGGCCTTCCCATCATACCTGTGTTTCCATTTCCATCATCCTTTGTTTTATTTCTCTTATTTCTGCCTGTGATTCAGCTTCTCTAAGTCGAATGGTCATCAGTTCATCTTGTAACTCATTCATAACATTTTTCTTAGGTGGGTCTTTCCATCTCCCAGTAGTACGAGATAAGTGGCGCTAAAGCAGCAAAAAATTATATTGCAGCAAATACTCTCGGTATTAAAATAAGAGCTAATATTACTGAGCACTTATTTCAGGGTGTGCTATATAAAACACTTTCTACACATTATTTTATTTAATCCCTAAAAATTCCTATTAATCAGGCACTATTATCGTCACTTTACAGGTAAGAAAATGAACACTGTGATTAAGTAACTTCAGGAGGATCACACAGCCATTAAGTGGCAGATCTGGGATAGAAACTCAAATATAGTTCAAATTTTTTTCTCCACTGCAGATTAATTCTTGAAAAGAATACAATTTTCACTATAATTTTTTTTCTTTTGAACCACACTTGTCTGAGACACTGTAATATTTTTAATGAGAGATTTTTCATATTATCTTCAATGAAATCCCAATCAATCAGAAAAAAAAAATGGGGCCATTAAAGGAGGTATGTAAGAAGTTAAGGGCAGTGTTTCTCAAGGTATCTGTAGTAAAGGACAAGTTTTGTCTTTTTTGTTTTAAAATTTCAAGTTCATTGCAACCTTTTCAAAACACGATAAAAAAAAAAGGCATGACAGTGTTAAGGCCTAATTTTGGTCCTTGTATAGAACATGTATTTTGTTCCTTGTCAACATTTCCCTCATATATGAATAAATTTGTGGGTATATACCAGAAAAATGTGATTTATTTGGTAAGATAACTAAGTTACTAATTTATAGATAAAATTTATAATGTTGTCACTCTTCTAGTGTTTCACACTAACCAACAATGGACTTAACATCAACATAAGACAAAATATGTACTACACAGAAGAAATACTTTTACAGATTTTCAGAAAAAAGTTATACAAGGCACAACGGTACAACAACAAAAATATGACTTGATTTCCACTGTATCTTTTATTTTACTGTAAGAGGGAGAAACAGCTTATATGCACTTTCAGTTTATAAATTTCTCAATTCTGACATTAAACAGGGTCAGTGAGAGACACTTTAAACTCATCTCCTACTGTAGGTCATCAGCTACTTCAAACTCTTACAAATTTGATATTTGGGTTTTACTCTCTTTTTAAAAAGCACACAAAATATATTAATTTACCTGCCAGTGTTCCTCTAAATCCTTGACTTGCTGTCTAAGTTCTTTCAAACCCATAATGGCTTCTGCTTCTCTCAGTTTCACAGCAATTAGCTCTTCCTGAAGCCTTGCAATATTATTCTCATCAGGAAGGGAGTTATTTCTCTACAGAAGAAGAAAATTTAATTTGAAATTTTTAAATTTAAGGAATAAGATAAAACACAGCACAAAAAAGAGCTATTTTGTTCCACACTTAAATGTATTTAATTTTATACAGCTGTATTGAAGTATAATCATAAACTATGAAACCCACTCTCTTAAAATATACAAGCCAGTGGTTTTTAGAGTATTTACAGGGTTGTTAAACATCTAATTTCAGAATATTTTTATCATGCAAAAAAGAAAACCTATACTCATCACCAGTCATTCTACATTCCCCATTTCCCCAGCCCCTGGCAACGACCAATCTACTTCTTGTTTCCATGAATTTGCCTATTGGGACATTTCTTGTAAGCGAATCATATATATTTATAGCTTTTTATGACAATCTTACTTCACTTAGAACAATGTTTTCAAGGTTCAGTCTTTTTTATGCCAAACAATAGTCCACTGTATAGATATACCACATTTAATCTATTTATCAGTTAATAGGGGTTGTTTCCACTTTTTGACTATTATAAACAATGTTGCTATGAACATTGGTGAAAAAGCTTTTGTGTAGACTTATGCTTTCAATATTCTTAAGTATATACTTAGGAACAGAACTGCTGGCTCAGATGGTAACTATTCTGTGTTTAACTTTTAAGAAACTGCCAAACTTTTCCAAAGCAGCTGTACTGCTTTTCATTTCCACTAGCAATGTATGAGGGGAAGTGTACTTAATTTTGAGGACACAGAAATCTCTGATTTGTTAATAAAATACTAATCACAGTTATGGAGCAACAGGATTAAAAATTTTTTTCAATATGGCAATAAACTTACTGACCTCTGATTAGACTCCAAATAAAGCATGAATATCATTTACTTTAAAAATATTTATAGAAAATAATAGTCCAAAATCTGTTTGTTGTATTTCTTCAGCATGTTATCTTTGAAAGCAGTATCAAATCTCTGTGTATTAGTCACTATTTACATCAATAGTCAAGAAATACAAATTAAACAATTTAACAATTGATTCAAATTAAACTGAAATTAAACAATTTGATTCATGAATACAAGATTTCTTTATTTTTATTTTTCCGTAAGTTATTGGAGTACAGGTGGTATTTGGTTACATGAGTAAGTTCTTTAGTGGTGGGTGATTTGTGAGATTTTAGTGCCCAAGCAGTATACATTGCACTTTATTTGTAGTCTTTTATCCCTCATGCCCCTCCCACTCTTCCCCCCAGTCCCCAAAGTCCAATGAATTATTCTTATGCTTTTGTGTCCTCATAGCTTAGCTCCCACAATCAGTACCATGTTTGGTTTTCCATTCCTGAGTTACTTCACTTAGAATAATAGTCTCCAATCTTACCCAGGACACTGCAAATGCTATTAATTCATTCCTTTTTATGGCTGAGTAGTATTCCATTGTGTGTGTGTGTTTCTTTATCCACTTGTTAACTGATGGGTATCTGGGTTGGTTCCATGATTTTGCAATTGCTAATTGTGCTGCTATAAACATGTGTGTGCAAGTATCTTTTTCAAACAATGACTTTTTTCCCTCTGGGTAGATACCCAGTAGTGAGACTGCTGGATCAAATGGGACTTCTACTTTTAGTTCTTTAAAGAATCTCCATACTGTTTTCCATAGTGGCAGTGGCAGTACTAGTTTACATTCCCACCAGCAGTGTAGAAGTGCTCCCTGATCACTGAATCCATGCTAACATCTACTGATTTTTTATTTTTTTGTTATGGCCAATCTTGCAGAAATAAGGTGGTATTACATTGTGGTTTTGATTTGCACTTCCCTGATCGTCGGTGATGTTCAGCATTTTTTCATATGTTTGTTGGCCATTTGTATATCTTCTTTTGAGAATTGTCTCTTCATGTCCTCAGCCCACTTTTTGATTGGGACTGTTTTTTTCTTACTGATTTGAGTTCATTGTAGATTCTAGATGTTAGTCCTTTGTCAGATGTATAGATTATGAAGATTTTCTCCCACTCCGTGGGTTGTCTGTTTACTCTGCCGACTGTTCCTTTTGCCACGCAAAAGCTCTTTAGTTTAATTAGGTCCCAGCTATTTATCTTTGTTTTAATTGCATTTGCTTTTGGGTTCTTGGTCATGAAATCCTTGCCTAAGCCAAAGTCTAGAAGAGTTTTTGCAATGTTATCTTCTAGAATTTTTATAGTTTCAGGTCTTAGCTTTAAGTCCTTAATCCATCTTGAGTTGACTTTTGTATAAGGTATGAGGATCCAGTTTCTTTCTCCTACATGTGGCTAGGCAACTATCCCAGCACATGGATACAAGATTTTAGATTAATTTCCCACCATATTAAAAGATAAAAAGGACACAGGGTAACCTAGGATCAAACTGCTCTGGAGAATTACCAAGAGATCCAAAACTAGGCCCTAGGGAAAACTCCCTAGGTAAACAGGTAAATTGAGGTAACGGGTAACATTGAGATTTCAAGGCCTGATTCTATGAAATTTTCTTTTTCACACACACACACACACACACACACACACATTATTGCACTTTAGGTTCTGGGGTGCATGTGCAGCAGAACATGCAGAATTGTTGCATAGGTACCTACATGGCAATGTGGTTTGCTGCCTCCAACCCCCTGTCACCTCTATCTGGCATTTCTCCCCATGTTATCACTCCCCAAGCTCCCTACCCCACCTTGTCCCTCCCCTATTTCCCCACAACAGACCCCAGCGTGTGATGCTCTCCTCCCTATGTCCATGTGTTCTCACTGTTCGACACCTGCCTGTGAGTGAGAACATGCGGTGTTTGATTTTCTGTTCTTGTGATAGTTTGCTGAGAATGATGGTTTCCAGATTCATCCATGTCCCTACAAAGAACATAAACTCATCGTTTTTTATGGCTGCCTAGTATTCCATGGTGTATATGTGTCACATTTTTCCTGTCCAGTCGATCATCGATGGGCATTTGGGTTGGTTCCAGGTCTTTGCTATTGTAAACAGTGCAGCAATGAACACATGTGTGCATGTGTCTTTATAATAGAATGATTTATAATCCTTTGGATATATACCCAGTAATGGGATTGCTGGGTCAAATGCAATTTCTATTTCTAGGTCCTTGAGGAATTGACACATTGTCTTTCACAATGGTTGAACTAATTTACACTCCCACCAACAGTGTAAAAGTGTTCGTATTTCTCCACATCCTCTCCAGCATCTGTTGTCTCCAGATTTTTTTAATGATCGCCATTCTAACTGGCATGAGATGGTATCTCAATGTGGTTTTGATTTGCATTTCTCTAATGACCAGTCACGATGAGCATTTTTTCATATGTCTGTTGGCCTCATAAATGTCTTCTTTTGAGAGTGTCTGTTGATATCCTTCGCCCACTTTTGAATGGGTTTGTTTTTTTCTTGTAAATCTGTTTTAGTTCTTTGTAGATTCTGGATATTAGCCCTTTGTCAGATTGGTAGATTGCAAAAATTTTTTCCCGTTCTGTTGGTTGCCAGTTCACTCTAATGATTGTTTCTTTTGCTGTAAAGAAGCTCTGGAGTTTAATTAGATCCCATTTGTCTATTTTGGCTTTTGTTGCCAATGCTTTCGGTGTTTTAGTCATGAAGCCCTTGCCTATGCCTATGTCCTGAAAGGTTTTGCCTAAGTTTTCTTCTAGGGTTTTTATGGTGTTAGGTCTTATGTTTCAGTCTTTAATCCATCTGGAGTTAATTTTAGTGTAAGGTGTCATGAAGCGGTCCAGTTCCAGCTTTCTGCACATGGCTAGCCAGTTTTCCCAACACCATTTATTAAACAGGGAACCTTTTCCCCATTGCTTGTTTTTGTCAGGTTTTTCAAAGATCAGATAGTTGTAGATGTGTGGCATTCCCTCTGAGGCCTCTGTTCTGGTCCATTGTTCTGTATCTGTTTTGGTACCAGTACCTTGCCGTTTTGATTACTGCAGCCTTGTAGTATAGTTTGAAGTCAGGTAGTGTGATGCCTCCAGCTTTGTTCTTTTTGTTTAGAATTGTCTTTGCTATGTAGGCTCTCTTTTGGTTCCATATGAAGTTTCAGGTGGTTTTTCCCAGTTCTGCGAAGAAGGTCACAGGTAGCTTGATGGGGATAGCACTGAATCTATAAATTACTTTGGGCAGTAGGGCCATTTTCACAATATTCATTCTTCCTAACCATGAACATGGAATGTTTTTCCATCTGTTTGTGTCCTCTCATTTCTTTTGAGCAGTGGTTTGTAGTTCTCCTTGAAGAGGTCCTTTACATCCTTTGTTAATTGTATTCCTAGGTATTTTATTCTCTTTGTAGCAATTGTGAATGGCAGTTCGTTCTTGATTTGGCTCCCTTTAAGTCTGTTATTGGTGTATAGGAATGCTTGTGATTTCTGCACATTGATTTTGTATCCCGAGACTTTGCTGAAGTCGCTTATCAGTTTCAGGAGATTTTGGGCTGAGACGATGGGGTCTTCTAAATATACAATCATGTTGTCTGCAAATAAAGACAATATGACTTCCTCCTTTCCTAATTGAATACGCTTTCTTTTTCTTGCCTAATTGCTCTGGCTAGAACTTCCAATACTATATTGAATAGGAGTGGTGAGAGAGGGCATCCTTGTCTAGTGCCAGATTTCAAAGGGAATGCTTCCAGTTTTTGCCCATTCAGTATGATATTGGTTGTGGGTGTGTCATACATAGCTTTTTTTATTTTGAGATAGGTTCCGTTGATATCTAGTTTATGGAAAATTTTTAGCATAAAGGGCTGCTGAATTTTGTCGAAAGCCTTCTCTGCATCTATTGAGATAATTATGTGGTTTTTGTCTTTGGTTCTGTTTGTGTGGTGGATTTTGTTTATAGACTTGTGTATGTTGAACCAGCCTTGCATACTGAGGATGAAGCCTACTTGATTGTGATGGATAAGCTTTTTGATGTGCTGTTGCAATCGGTTTGCCAGTATTTTATTGAAGATTTTTACATCTATGTTCATCATGGATATTGGCCTGAAATTTTCTTTTCTTGTTGAGTCTCTGCCAGGTTTTAGTATCAGGATGATGTTAGTCTCATAAAATGATTTGGGAAGGATTCCCTTTTTTTGGAGAAATTTTCTATCTCTAATATTTCATGGT
This sequence comes from Plecturocebus donacophilus, assembly GCA_004027715.1. Classification (NCBI taxonomy): domain Eukaryota; kingdom Metazoa; phylum Chordata; class Mammalia; order Primates; family Pitheciidae; genus Plecturocebus; species Plecturocebus donacophilus. Next base: position 9,017 of record PVKP010025163.1, on the reverse strand, counting down.
GCATATGTAGCTTTCTGCTCACAGGGATGATGAAATGAAGTTATTCTTGCCAATTATACATTCTTATGATGGACTTTATTTTCTCAGTTGAAAACCAAAAATTTACTGCATATGCATTTAAAAGACTGCTGGAAGCAGAAAAAAAGAGGATGCGGCATGAAGATATTACCATAGGAAGCATGCTACCTTTCTCTATTCTATAACGTGAAAACACAGCCACCTAAGAAATCCATTTTTGAACAGAACCCAAATACACTTCTACCCAATATTCAAAATCTTTCTAACTGTAAGACATAAATTCTTATTTACATCATGTAACCCAGAATATACCTAAGTTAGGGACCAAATACTCTGTTAGGCATTCCTTTCAGCATTCTTGCTGGCTTTTTTTTTTTTTTTTTCAACAAATCAAGAGAATATATTTTCCAGAAATATAAAAATAGTAAGCCATTTTCTAGCAAAATTATTCCACTACTGATTCTAGTTATACTTGTTCTAGTTCATTAAGAAAATAGTTAAAAACATCTGAGACTGTTAGGTCCATTATCTATTAGCTTTTTGGATTCAATAGCTAGCTATTACCTAAGTGTAAAAAGGAACAAACAACACAGACGCCAGGCCACCAATAATTTGATAGATGAGAAACAAGAGATTCAGAGTTTGTGATCTAGAATTTTTAAATCTGAAAGTTATAAGAAACCTGAAGTTCTTTTATTTCCATTACTTATCCAATCTTTGATGTTCTTTAATATCCTTGAAAAGAAGTAAGTTAGCTTCTGTAAGTATACCACGGGCTGAAAGGAAACTCCTACATATCCTGAGGTAATTTGTTCTGGATTGGACAGTTCTAACAACTACATTCAGGTGAAATTTTCCCTAAAATGTCTATGTATTAGTCCTATTCTATCTCTTCCACATGAAAATACTACAATATTTGAAGACAAGAGTTAATTTCTGTCACCTGAATTTCTTTTCTGTAACATTTAGATACTCTTTTTATGAAAATTATTCTGGTTCTTTTCCTCCAAAAGGGCTCTAATCTCCATCTTTATCCTTAAATCTGGGGCTTTGATTAGTATGAAGGCAACAAGGAATAACTGATAATTTTTTAAATCTTTTTTTACTTTTCTCTCTTAGTAACTAATACGTAAAGCTTCTAATGTGTAAAAACACCAAGTCAATTAAATTGCTCAGTACCTTATAAATATTACATATCCCCTCTAATTTGGGAGTGACTACCTTTGCGTAGGTTTCTTACCTTCTCTATATCCAAGACTTTATCCTGCATCTCTTTTAGTGCACACTGAGACTCAGCTTCACTCAGTCGGGCTTGAACTAATTCCTTCTCTAGCTGTAGCACAAAATCTTCATTGTAGTTGGTACTGCATTTATGCTAAAGGTTACAGACACATTCTGAAATTTCATGGAAGTATAAACATGCATATATAGTAAAAACAATGCAACTACATAATACAGTTCTATTATATTAAGGGCAACTAAATAGGTAAAGTTTCATCTACCCAATATTTCCAGTGTATCTCCTCCAGTTAACTTTTCAATGAGTAAAAAAGCCCAACTTTGGTATCTATAAAGACGACCAGATTATTGGGTTTTGGTAACTAGTTATTACAATGATGAAATATGATTCATATAAGATAAACATCTCTTTTTATCTGTCTATCCATCCAGATACTAAGAATTTGTTCTGACTTTACAGACCTGCACCACACAACAAATAGGATAGCAATTAGCCACATGTGGCTACTGAACACTTGAAATGTGGCTAATCCAGATTAAAACAAGTTGTAAGTATAAAATACAAACTGGATTTTGAAGACTTGATGTGAAATACAAGAATGAAATATCTCAATGATTTTTATATTGATTACATGTTAAAACAGTGTTTTGAATGTACTGAGGTAAATAATATTAATTTTACCTTTTTTACTCCTTTTAATGTGGCTATTAGAAAATTTTAAATTGCGTATGTGACACATTATATTGCTATACTGCTACTATTCTGTAGTTCTGTTATATACTACAGAAGACACGTAAACATTACTAAAAATTGTATTTTAATCTAATGGAAAAAAAAAAACAGTGTACTGGCTGGGCACAGTGGCTCATGTCTGTAATCCCAGCACTTTGAGAGGCTGAGGCAGGTGGATCACCTGAAGTCTGGAGTTCGAGACCAGCCTGGCCAACATGGTGAATCCTCATCTCTACTAAAAATACAAAAATTAGCCAGGCGTGGTGGCATAAGCCTGTAGTCCCAGCTACTCAGGGGGCTGAGACACGAGAATCGCTTGAACCCAGGAGGTGGAAGTTGCAGTGAGCCAAGATCGCACCACTGCACTCCAGCCTGGGGGACAAGAGCAAGACTCCACCTCAAAAAAAGACAACAAAAAAACAGGGTACCCACAATAACGTGAACCATCTAAATCCCAAAATAACAAAACTGTATTTGCCCTTAGAAATGTAGAAATCTTCTTTAAAAGATATGCATGGTTTCCCAGCACTTTGGGAGGCTGAGGCGGGCGGATCACTTGAGGCCAGGAGTTCAAGACCAACCTGGCCAACATGGTGAAACCCTGTCTCTACTAAAAATACAAAAATTAGCTGGGTATGGTGGCACATGCCTGTAATCACTACTACTAAGGAGGGTGAGGCAGAGAATCACTTGAGCCCAAAGGTGGAGGTTGCAGTGAGCTGAGATCATCATGCTACTGTATTCAAAAGACTCTGTCTCAAAAATTAAAAAAATTAAAAACACACACACACATGCATGGAAATAATTGCTGGAAGCAGAGAAGAAGCAGATGCTGCCCAAAGAAATTAACCCTGGAAGTATGCAATCTTCCCATTTCCTTTTGATGCAAACACTTAAGTCATCATTTTTAAGCCACTACCCATACAAAAGCTTCTGTACAAAATCAATACATAATTCATCATAATACAAGACTTCCTAAAATAAACTATCACTTCACATTTAATTCATGTAGTAAAGAAAATGTGGCAACTCAAAATTTCAAAATAAAGTCATAAAAAAAAAATCTACTGAACTAGCATGAATAAAGCACGGTTATTTTTACTCTTTAATATGTTAGGAACAAAATAATAGATGTCAAATTAAAACTATTACAAATTACTAGATGCTTAATTAAAATACATGGTACTCTCCTGCCCCAGTTTACCAAAAAAAATGTGCAAATGAGGACTTTAATTCAATGCATTATACATTATTTCTTCTAGTAATTTTGATACGATTGAAACAACATTTCAATACAAGAAGTACATCTGCAAAAGAGACATCATCTTAGTAAATACTTACCTTATATCAATTAAGACCTTTGGAATAACCACACCCAAACTGGACGTGCCATAATTTATTTAATCAGATCATAGCTATTTCATTGGTACTGGTAGAATTTTTTGCCCTCAACTTAAAGTCCTGGCAACTGTAGAACAGGTTTGCTTGCTAAGACTTTATATTAGGAGATCCCCAAGAAAACGTTTAACTCAAAAGGCCCATATGAGAATGGAATTCTTGATTGATATAAACCAACTAATCCAATGAAGTACAAAAAACTATGGTCATATTGGGAACAAATCTTTATTAATAAAATTTACAGACAGCTGAAATGCTCTGATAACAAGTCATTCTTGATAATATATATCTTACGCTTTTTATACACTAAAAAATATTATTTTAGTGTTCTGGATTAAAATAATTCTAAATATATTATGCAATTTTTTGCTGCTGACAGAGTCTACAGGATATAATTCTTAATTCTCAAGTCATCATCATGATGACCAATTAACACACTGCAAATTATACAGGGTCTAAGGAATACAGAGTATTTCTGGTGGTATAACAGATAAAACATGAATCTGTACCTAGGTTTTTTACGTCTGGTTTAATTTTCTCACCAGCTTTCCCTCTGTTGTCATTTTCTGTAACTTTTTATCCTAGTTTTATCTTGGTTCTCTCATCTTGATGCTTATCCTTGCCTGTATGATCAGTTACCTGTTTCACTCTCTTATTCTTTGAGTCACAGACTCTTTGGGGATCGTATAAGGGCCATAGGACTTGTCTTTTCAAAAAAAAAAAAAAAAAAAAATTACATTCACAATGTTTTAGATTCAATTTCAGACTTCTCTGAAGCTTCCATATACTCCAACTTAAGAATCTCTGCTCCTACAACGTACTCTAATTCCCTGGCTATTTTTATGATCGTTAATTCAATGTAAGAGACTATACTGGATCTCTAATACCAAGTATTACCATTCTCAGAAGTTCTAGTTTCTGACTCATGGTCATTTCCACACAAATGTTCTATATTCAAAATCAAACTTAATTAAAAGGTTGATCGTCATCTTCCCCAAATCACTTCTTTTCCTTGATTTCTCTATTTGCCACTGGCTTAAATCTCTCACACAGCCCCCTAGTGTTGCTGCCTGTCATGGAACAATAAGATTTTTTTTTTTTTGGCTATAGAATCTTGTCCTTGTCATTTTTTCATTTCTCACCATTACCCTAGTATCTGATGTCTGCATTTCCATTTTGACCCGTTGTGTACACTGGCACCAGAGTGCCCCAAATCACCACTTTAAATCATGTAATTCCTTAAATCAAAAACATATAATTGTCCTTTATTCAGCTCTTACCTTCACTGGACAGTCTAGGACATCAAACACACTGGTCACTCTTACCTAAAACTCCTCCCCTTAGATTTTCTGGCATTACTCTTTTGTTGATCTTCTGCTTATTTTGTCTTCCCTGTGAATTCTACTTCATATAACTGTGTATGTGCATGTATATGTGTGTATAGCAATCAGTAGTCCCAAGGGTTTCATCACTGTGTTGTCTATTTTTCCTTTTTTTCTTATTTTATAATTATCCCTATATTACTTCATGTACTGTCTGTAGAGTCTATGTGTCTAGGAAGTATCAGATACTGTCTAGATCTATATATTGTCTACATAGACAATGAATAAAATCACCAAGGAACAATTTATAAAACAGTAAAAAGGGGAAGGTAGAAGGAAACAGAGACAGGGGACATGTAATGATAGAAACTTGCAGTGGGGGAAAAGAGAAAGAAAAAGGAGGGGACAGGAGGGGAGGGAAGGAGAGAAGGAGAAAAAGGGGAAAAGAGGGAGGAGAAGAAGCAGAAGAAGGAGGAGGAGGAGAAGGAGAAGGAAGAAGAGGAGAAAGGATGAGAGGAGAAGGAAGAGAAAGGGGAGGAAAAAAGGAAAGAGAAGGAGGAAGAGGAGAAGAGAGGAGGAGAAGGGAGGGGAGAGGATCCAAGTATGGATTTGTGATGACTCTCAAATCCATATTTCCAGGCAAGACCTTTCTACTAAGCTACAGATCCACATTTACAACTTCCTAATGGTCAATTTCATCTAGTTGGCTTCATATTCATCTCATATTCAACATGTCAAAACTGAACTCTCCATCTTTTCTTCCTCATGTATTTACTATTCTGTTAAGGACACCACAATCCCACAAGAGATCAAGTCAAAACTCTCTTCTGTTCAACCTGTACCACCCAATCACAATATCTCAGTAATTTTTCTTCCAGTTATTTTGTTAACTTGCTCCTCTCCATCTTCATTGCCATTATTTTTATTCCTGCCCTCATCTTTCTTTGGATTACTGCAGTGGTCTCATATACACTCCCTCCTAACCACTGCAGCACTTATTGTGGGTATTATTATTTAATATTTTATGCTACCTCTCAGACTAGATTGTAATGAATAGAAGGCATTTTTACAATTCCACCAACTGGATCAGGTAGGTGTTTTCTGGTGCTACTGTTTTAAGCCTGAGAAAGTTTTGATTCTATGATTATTAATGTGAACATGTTAATGAAAAGTATACACTTTAATATTCACAATGAATCTAATTCCATGAAGCCAACTTCATTCCATTATCAATTTTTCTATATGCCAATCAGCCCTGTCCAATCCTATCCACATCAACTTTTATTGGTATATTCATTAGGATTGATTCTTAATGGGTAAATTTTGCAAATAAGCCTAAATGTATTAACTAGATGTTTTATTGTTATTTTTTGTTCCAGTCTAAATTTGACCCATTACAACTTCTGAATTGAATTTTCTTTTTTGGGCATTATTTCTACCATTTCCAAACTTCCCTGTTCAAATCTTTGCAGATCTAAATTTGGTCAGGAAGGTGATACTTCTTTAAATATTTAGTGTATGAAAATTTTTAACGTATCATTTTTAGCTCTTTGTAAATTTTGGTTTTACTTATTAGCAGCCTATGACATTGGCTGAGCAAACTGGTAGAATTATGATAATGGAATAATGTTAATACTACTACTAATAGCTACCATTCACCGAACACTCACTATGTACCAGGCATTATCCAGAGTATCAATTCACTTAAGTCTCAATAATTTTCTATCATAATTACCTCTGTTAAACACAGGACAAGCTGTGGCACAGAAAGTTTAAATAACTTGTTCAAAGGCACAAAACGAATGAGTGGCAGAATTCATATGAAAATGATAACATGAATAGATGCTGCTGTAAACTATAAATTACCTAAAGCTAGCCACTACAGTTTCAATTTATTCTATTTTCCACAAGGAAAAAATAGTTTTATAAACACATTTAATGTTTGACAGTAATAATGATTATGATGGCAGCTAACATCTACTGAGCACTTATTATGTGCCAGACATGTTAAGCACTTTGTATTTGCTTTTAACCTTCATCACAATTACTACCTTACTAATAAGGAAACTAATAGGTGCACCAAGGTCAAACAGCAACTGATAGTGCTACTGAGAGTTTGTATTACAGAGCCCACGTTTCTTACCTTTAAGCAATATAGGTGTTGAAGAGCTTAATATATTGCTTTAATATATACTTTTGTAAAAATTAATGATATAATATTTAAAAAATCTAAACTTCTACAAAAATCTAAGCATACAGATCTCACACAATATTCTTGTATTAAGAAATTCCTAGAAAAGTACATTTCATATTCAAGTGAGTAACTTGGACAGATACGAATTTAAATACATATTAAGCTTTTAATTAAGTTCAAGATACGACATTTATATGTTCTTTTCGGGAACCCAAACATTTCATGGAACTCTGTTCTCATCTCTTTTGTAACACTTATCACAAATCTAAATAATAAATTGTGCATACTGCCCAAAGTAATTTATAGATTCAATGCTATTCCCATCAAACTACCATTGACATTCTTCACAGAATTAGAAAAAAAAAAAACTACTTTAAATTACATATGGAACCAAAGAAGAGCCCATATAATTATAAACAAAAAGAACAAAGCTGGACGCATCATGCTACCTGACTTCAAACTACACTACAAGGTTACAGTAACCAAAACAGCATGGTTCTGGTACCAAAACAGACACATAGACCAGTGGAATGAAACAGAGGCTTCAGAAATAACACTACACTTCTACAACCATCTGATCTTTGACAAACCTGACAAAAACAAGCAATTGGGAAAAGATCTCCTATTCAATAAATGGTGCTCGAAAAACTGGCTAGCCACATGCAGCAAACCGAAACTGGATCCCTTCCTTACACCTTATATAAAAATTAACTTGAGCTGGATTAAAAACTTAAATGTAAAACCTAAAACCATAAAAACCCTAGAAGAAAACCTAGGCAATACCATTCAGGACCTAGGCATGAGCAAAGACTTCATGACAAAAATACCAAAAGCAATGGCACCAAAAGACAAAATTGACAAATGGGATCGAATTAAAGAGCTTCTGCACAGCAAAAGAAACTCTTTTCTTTCACTCTTTTCTTTTCACTCTGCAGCAGAGTGAAAAGGCAACCTACAGAATGGGAGAAAATTTTTGCGATCTACTTATCTGACAAAGGTCTAATATCCAGAATCTACGAGGAACTTAAACAAATTTACAATAAAAAAAGCCCATCAAAAAGTGGGCAAAGGATATGAACAGCACTTCTCAAAAGATGACATTTACAAGGTCAAAAAACATATGAAAAAAAAGCTCAAAATCACTGATCATTAGAGAAATGCAAATCAAAACTACAATGAAATACCACTTCATGCCAGTCAGAATGGTGGTTATTAAAAAGTCAAGAAACAATTGATGCCGGTGAGGCTGTGGACAGATAGGCATGCTTTTACATTGCTCATGGTAAAGTAAATTAGTTCAACCATGACGGAAGACAGTATAGTGATTTCTCAAGGTTCTAGAACCAGAAATAACATTAGACCCAGCAATCCCATTACTGGGTATATACCCAAAATAATATAAATCATTCTACTATAAAGACATATGCACATGTATGTTTACTGCAGCACTATTTACAATAGCAAAGACTTGGAACCAACCCAAATGTCCATCAATGATAGACTGGATAAAGAAAAGTGTGGTACATAAACACCATGGAATACTATGCAGCCATAAAAAGGAATGAGATCATGTCTTCTGCAGGGACATAAAATCCATCATCCTCAGCAAACTAACACTGGAACAGAAAATCAAACACCGCATGTTCTCACTCTTAAGTGGGAGTTGAACAATGAGAACACATGGACACAGGGAGGAGAACAACACACACCAGGGCCTGTTAGGGGATGGGGAGGAAGAGGAGAGAACTTAGAGGATGAGTCAACAGATGCAGCAAACTCCATGGCACACGTATACCTATATAACAACCCTGCATGTTCTGCACATGTATCCTAGAACTTAAAGTAAAATTTAAAAAAAAATTAATTGTGCGATTAACTTTTTTTTTAAAAAAAGAAAAGGAGAAAGAAAGAAACAGCAAAAGAAAGAAAAAAAAAGAATGAAAGAGAGAAAGAAAGAGGAAGAGAAAGAAGGAGAGAGAATGGGATTCTTGTTTTATTGCCCAGGCTAGAATACAGTCTAAAAATGGGTATTAAAAACCTCTTTTATGCCAATAATTGTGCTTAACAATGGAGACAGGAAGGAATAGGGGATGAAAATAACAAATAAGCAGAC